>JBAMHX010000006.1:8544944-8575548 GCA_037177515.1 Pseudomugil tenellus | reverse complement strand
GCTGAAAAACAAGATTTTTTTTTAAATATTGCTTTAACTTCGGCCCCATTTTTTACTTCTAACAGACCAACACTTTTACTCAGTTACACAACTATACCATTCTCTTATTTATAGTCTACACCGTGTCCCAACAGGAAAAGGTCTGCATGTTACAGTTTATGATTACAGTTTGTTTTATTGTTAGTAGTTAGTAGTAGTGCTTGCTGTCATGCCACACAAACTGCTTGAAAGATGATAAAAACCCTTTTCTCTATTTTTAAATAATGTATTTATAATTTTAAATAATTTATTTTTCTCTTCAGGGAAGTGTCTCATCATCAAGAGAGAGTGACTTGAATGATCATAGTGCAGTAGTAAAGTCAAACAGCAGCCATGTTTCCTACTCAGACATCTCAGCTGCTGCATGCACCAATGGCAAGATATCTTCTGAAGAATTTGAACAGATCATCTACTCTATGGCACAGGTACAACAAACCTATGTGGACATTTTAATGAAATTTTAATGAAATTTGACAACTATTTGCAAATTTGCACCATGCGTTTAATGTAATCTAGTGCTGCTTCGTCAGTTTTGAATACATTTATTATCTACTTTTGTGCTTTAACTAGTTACACACAAATAAATATATGGTAGAGAATCACTATAGATAGACTTCCCAGGCTTGCTTGTAGCCTTGATGCTATGTAAATATGTGTAAATTTGGTGCAGGGACGCTATGTGACACACGTGGATCTCCAGAAACCATTGTCAGGAGGTCTTGGCTTCAGTGTGGTGGGACTTAAGAGCGAGAATCGTGGAGAGCTTGGCATCTTTATTCAAGAAATCCAACCAGGAAGTGTTGCTTACTGGTATGTAATAACTCTCAGGCTTTGCAACTTAACACAGGAATAGACAACAAGCCTGCCACTTACATGATACTATATTAGTAGAAAGATGAGGATAATTATTTGATCAGAGGTTGCAGCATCAGTAACATTATGTCCGTTATCATGAAACCTGTCTTTTACAGCGATGGGAAACTCAAAGAGGCTGACCAGATCTTAGCCATCAATGGCCAGCCCCTGGATCAGTCAGTGACCCACCAGCAAGCAATAGGCATCCTACAAAATGCCTCAGAGAGGGTGCAGCTCACTGTGGCAAGAGGGCCAATACCTCAGCTGACCAGTCCTGCCGTGTCTCGGACGCCTTCAGCAGCCAGTACACTATCAGCCAAATCCAGCGCGGTATAAATATGTTAAAACTATTATGTTTTTAATGTTTTCTTTTGCATAAAAATAAGGTGTTGCAGTTAAGCAATTCAAGCTCATAATGACATTAAACACACCTAAGATTTTCTACAACTAACTTAAGTTTTATGTTTTGCATAGCTGTTTTTGTCACTCTTTCTGCTTTCAGTGGCAGCATTTAGAGACGATTGAGCTGGTGAATGATGGTACTGGTCTGGGGTTCGGAATTGTTGGAGGAAAGACTACAGGGGTTATTGTCAAAACTATTCTGCCTGGCGGCATAGCTGATCAGGTGACCTCATTGATATGTCTTTCTTTATTAACGTTTTTATTATTAATACTTACTTGAAGTGATGTAAAACATGCTTTTTCTGCCTCAGGATGGGCGGCTGCGCAGTGGGGACCACATCCTAAGAATAGGAGACACAGACTTGTATGGCATGGGCAGTGAACAGGTGGCTCAGGTCCTCAGGCAATGTGGCAACAGGGTGAAGCTGGTAGTTACCAGGGGCCCTGTGGAGGAGACTTCCTCTGCCGTGATGTCCGTGGTACTGCCCACCGTCACTGAGCAGCAGGTAAAGGGGACTGTCTCACTTTAAGAGAGAAACACAACATGATTAGATTGACATATACGATTTAAAAAAATTAATTAGCATCATAAAATAAAATAGTCATACATTATAAAAATGAAGAATTTGAAGCTTTTTGTCTTCAGTTTGTGACCAGACATCATTTTATGTTTTCCAAAGCTCTCAGAAGTATTCCAGTAACTTCATTGTAACTCTATAGAGTCAGCTTGATTTAAACATGACTAATTTTCAGCGACTCAATAGGAATGAAAAACATCTTGTTTTTTTGCTTCCTCAAATTGCTTACTGGTTCAGAGCGATGAGCCAAACCAGGAGTTTTCATAACCACATGATGGTGTCAACTTGTCATTCTACTGTTACCTCATGAGTCATCCTTTCCTACTTTTAGTTCTTTTTGGATGTGGTGTCATTCTGATTAATCTTTTCACAGGGTGGCGAGGAAGAGGAAGCTGAATCATTTGATGTTAGCCTAACAAAGAATGAACAGGGACTGGGAATTACCATCGCTGGTTATGTTGGAGATAAAAATTCAGGTGAGAAATTTAAAACGTTGTTATTCCACACATGACTGTAGAGCACCGCTACAGATGTAGTCTCTTAATTTTCATAAAAGTCAATAGTTGCATATAAACAAATAAGCAATCAAGTCATAAAGCCATGTTGGGATTGAATTTGTTATCCTTAAATGGCGAGGAAGAGAACTGGCCCAAGAGTCTTGCTCTGGTAGCATTTTAAGACTGCCTGTTACCTGTTACTATTAGACTTTAAGCAGAACCCTCCCCTTCTCATTTATCCTGACTTCCTGGTGAAGGAATGATTTTACTGCATGTCTCGTGACACCAGCAACACATTTTTTTATGTGTGTGATGTTTGAATTGAATGATTAAGTTTATACCTCGGCATTGATGCAGTTCTACTGAGTGGCAACATCTCTGAACCTTTGCCAGTCTATGGATTCATAATAGTTCTGCACAGATGATGCAACGCCTTCTGTACTCCCTGAGTTTTTCATTATTTTTATGCCAAATGGGAAACCGTTGTTGGGAGAAATAAGAAAATGAAGGGGAATTATAAAACTGCCAAAAATGCACTTTCTTTCTGCTGTGAACGTTACACAGCGGTGAAATAGAACATAATTAAATCATACAAGCTTAATTAAATACAGTTACTACAATTAAAAATGCCACTCAGATGGAGCTCATACAATTCCTCATGTTCTTTTTAATTTGTTTTTATTTGTGTATCAAGAAATATTGTCATGGTTTGTAGATGGTTTTGGAGTAGCAAAATCATGACAGGGCTTTACAGGTTGATGAATACCAGATACATTTTGACTTTAAATACAAAGTTATACCAATTCTGCTTCAGTTGCATGTTAACCCAGTGAAATCCTGAACAGTGAAGGACTTGCATTAGACGAAACAGCGATAAACATCTGGCAAAAACAAATGACGCCACACATTATTACAAACTCCTAAGTGTGTTTGTGGCAATCAGTTAACAACGACCAGTGGCTAAACAAGTACAAATGGCCAAGCTGAATAAATTGTGGAAGAGCTACTGAAACTGGGCCACAAGCAATAATGGCAGCACATGGGCTTTGTGCAATTTCTCAAATGCGTTTTATTAAATGCTGGTATGTACTTTGCAGTTTAACATCTTGTGACGCTTAACATTTTATTTAGTGTTGTTTTTGTTGTGGTACATTTTCCCTTTAGTCTCCTGCTGCTGCTAATGGTACTGTTTTGTATTGTGTTGTTTTATGGGGATGGCATTAGCACGTCAAAGGGAATAAGATTAACTTAGGCTATTTTATGTTCATTAATGTGCATGGTCTCTTTTATAAATAAGTAAAGTACAAAAAAAAGTAAATAAAAGCAGAAAGTTTAGTCAAAGTTGCAGAAGGGAAAGATGTTTTTATGTAAAACGAAGACACAAAAGGACAATGTTAACATTTAAAAAAAAAAAGAAACAAGGAATACAAATAAACTCACAGTAATCCAAAATACAAGGTCAACTGCAAGACAAGAAAAAAAACAAACACAATAACACAGCCCACAAAGCAGGACAGATGTGATGTGCCTCAGTGTGCGCACTGGTGGAGTCTCTGGGCAAATGAAATGGTGGAGATCTCATTAAAAAACTAAACAGCTGGTAAAAACTGTCCATCCACCTTGAAAGTGTTTGACAGTGTAAAAACAAAATCCACTTCACCCCTTCCAAACTGGTGGGGTATCTTTAAAATAAAAAAAATGGAATTTTATAAGCGCATTCCTGAATTAATACAATGTATGAAATTAAGAAACGCATTGTTAAAAAAAGGAAGTTGGGGGAATTGTATGTGAATGAGTAATATTTAAAAAAATAGATGTTGTTTTTAAGTATTTTCATATTGACTATGTATTACTTCAATGCTTTACTAAATGTACATTTTATGCTGAACTGACGTCTTTTTGTAGCATCTTCACAGCGGATCCGATTTTTAATGTGTTGCTTTTGATGAAGCACATTCTGTTGGTTCGCTGTTCCACAAACTCAGCCCTCATAAAAATGTAATAGCTCTTTGTATGAAACAAAAACCTCTTCAATATAGCTCATTAATTTAACAACTTGTTCTGACTCCTCAGAGCCCTCTGGTATATTTGTTAAGAGCATAACAAAAGACAGCGCCGTAGATCAAGATGGCCACATTCATGTTGGAGACCAGATAATAGCTGTAAGTATTGTAATTATGCTCTTTGTAGCTGTGTTTTCTCTGTTGTCAGTGACATGCAGTGAATGGTTTTGTATTATGTATTATAGTTATCACAGTTGCTCAGTCAATGTGGGAAACTGATGAGATGCATAGTTTTGAATATTTCACAATTAACTGATGTTGGAAAATGTTTTTTTTTCTTTTTAGTGACTTAAATTAAAGAAGGGTTTAATTAGCAGTCTAAGCAAATATATTTTTAATTTCTTTACTAAATACAACTATAGAATAGTGTTTGCACAAACCCTGCTTTTGCTCTGATCCTGTCCTTTATGGATCTCTGCTTAATTATTGTCTTAATTGCTTCAACGTATTGCTTTCCCTCCATAATCTAAATAGATAAATGAATCAGTCAATTGTTGGAGATATTTAGCCACAGCGCTGTGTTGTCTTTACACCTCCTGGTGTTTACCACAACTTACATTAATCTCTTGGAAGCAGGAATATACTTTACAGTTAAGCATACTTAAACTGTCTAAACAAGCTCTTCTGCCCCATTTAATCCACGTGCGCACAAATGATCGCCCTCTGCAGGTTGATGGTGTAAACATTCAAGGATACACCAATCAACAGGCAGTGGAGGTGCTCAGACACACCAACCAGACTGTCCACCTGAAGCTGATCCGACGGGGCTTCAGGCCTGGTGAGATCCCTCCCGCGGCAGCCCCCAGTGACACTGTTCTGTCTCCATCAACCACCATCCCCACCACTGCCACTGTATTGAGGGAGCTGGAGCTGGAGAGGAAGAAGTCTGAAGAGCCTGCTCAAGGTAAGCAGGAAAATCTTATTAAATTAAAGAAAAAAAAAGTCATCTTGTCATGTTTTGTCTTGTTTAAAAAAAACATGTTTTAACAAATTTTAAAAAGAGTCTGGTACAAATGAGACAGCATGTAAGTGGTGCACAATGGACTGTGGAGGCTCTCCTTTTGAAATGAAAAAGGGGACATTTTTCAGCAAAATGTCATGTTTCATCACTAATGTTGGCATTTTTCATACTAACAAGCGATGAGTTCTAACTCTTGTAGCTCAGTGCAAAGAATATGTTGTACAAATGATTGTAACTAAACACAGTTCAGAGCAATTTGTATAATAGATATATCATATTTCAATCTATTTTCTTGATAAATAGCTGCAAAACTGTTTTTTTACTTGTTTTCCCCTGTTAAAACCTGATATCATCATGTGTCTTATGTGACCTAATCAGAATTGCTGTGTGTTTGTTGGCATGTGACAATAATCCTTTAATGTCACATTTTATGGATAAAATACTTGTTATGGACCAATTATTTCACTATACTACATTTACTGGACCTATGCTGATGGTAACTTTTGGTTTAAAATATCATTTATATTGACACTGGTCAGGAATAAGTACTCAGTGAGTCTACAGTGATTATTGTAGCCTGAAATAATCTAGATTTGATATTCAGATATCAAAAACATTACCTTTACAATTATGTGCAGGCAAATAAAAGGTAGACTGAATAAAATAAATGTTTGTTTGTCATGTTCCAGACATGGGATGTCTGGAACCTACGTGTTAAAATACATACCAGTGTTCCTCTTAAATGACTACTTGTGATTGCGTGCAAAGTTTTAAAACAATGTTGTAAACATAAAAAGGAACATTGGATAATATAATTGTGATGCTGAAAAGCAAATTAGCAGCAAATATATGCATACTTGACTATAAACATGTTGAGCAAGTCCCATTAAAAGGTTATCAGAACTTTGGTGCTGCACAGCTGCTTTTGTTCAGCATTTTAAAGATGAGCAGGAGTTGTTTTCTAATGATACATCCTGGGAGTTTAGATGTTGGCTTTACAGATTGTATCTTTTCCAGCACCTTAAAAAAAACAAAAAAAAAAAAAACAAAAAAATCAAGATCACTTTGGTTCTTCTCTAGAGGTGCATCAGAATATGTGTGACCAGGACACCTTTACCTTCACACTGTTAGAATAATAGGGCTCCTGCTGGACCGGATCTAAATGCATCATCAGTTTATCTTTTTCCATCTATCATTGACTCACATTTGAGGCATCTTTATACCTAATCTGAGTGTCAGTCTGATTTTTTTTCTTTTTACATCACAATATCATTGTTGACATACAAGATGTCACTGTCAGTGCACAAATGTGGAATCATCACAGAATTCATCTTCTACCAAATACTATGAGTTTTATTTTGGAAATCAAAAACTATAACACCTCACACTTACCTCTTTAAAGCAATTCACTCAAGTGCTACACTTTTTCACTTTGAGAATAGAATCCACTGCTTACAATGATGTTATTTAAACCTAAAATAGATTTAACTTTATTTCATTTTATTCCTTGGAGAATTGCATAGAATATCCAACACAATAGTTCCACACCACAAAGACATAAAGGTATAGTTTTACAGGGAAAGTCTGCATGAATACACATCACGTTTGTTACAATAGGATCTCACATTTTTGTAAAGTTGACATTAAACAAGACAGACAGAGAGTAAACAGAGAGATGCTTATCTCCAGTAGTTGTGACAGCACCTCCAGGCTATTACCGAAGCAGGAAAAGTAACTTGCACAAGTTGCTTAGTGTCAGTGATAGATGTAGACGGGAAGTTATTACATTTGGCAACAGGAAATTGTAGCTCAGAAACCTGAAGAAACCCCCCACACTCAACAGATAGCAGATGAAGACTTAGAAAGACGGTATTTCCTGGCTACTATAGCACACCTAAAAAAGCCACTAGCAATGAAGAAGCAAAAATATTTGTACAAACGTGTTTCATCAGAGCTTCAATGGCTGTGCATCTGGAGATCCCTGGGTTTTTACTCCGAATTAGTAACTCCAATATTTTACAGGAAATGAGTGCATAATTGCCTTGGGAATTAAAAATGAATGGAGAAATCCCTGACTCACTCACGTAACCGCATTTGTCTGGCATTACCAGACTATAATTTTGGTGTGGTATAGTCATTAAACAGCTGGGATGATGGAAAGACATTTAACTGCCTATTTTAACTGTTTATGTGTCAGTTTTAGGGCTGTTGATTTCTTTCCTCATCCCAAACTACCAAGTACTGGTTTTAATGTTGGTACTTAAAAGATGCTGATGCAGACTGTATATCATAGCTTGCTTTCGTCCACGAGTAGTAATTAAATGGATGACCAGTTCTGTGGCCTTTGGGAACCTAAACACATAAACAATGGCATGAAGCGGTTAAAAAAGGACTAGGATCATTAAAGATATATTTTAAATTCTAGTGTATTTACGGATAAACATTGACTGGGAAATTAGATGAAATGAGATGCGCTTGTAAAAAAGAAAAAGTGCATTGAAGTAAATTGAATGAAAAGTTGATGTTTTTTTGTAGTATTGCAGGTGAGCAGATAACCTTAAAGCTTGTTACATACTCCACGAGAAGCGAGAAATTTGTTCTTGTTCTAGAACTGTCTTCAAACACGTCCGCGCGAACAAAATGACGTCATTTTCTTCTCGGAGCCCCGAGAACAAGAAAAAATTTCTCGCTTCTCGTGGAGTATGTAACAGCCTTTAGAATACATGTTTTGTTCTTTCCTGTACCTACTCTATAAGCACACCTAACTGTCTCAATATGTGTTGCGTGTCCCCTCAGATGAAAAGCATCTCCAGACAATGAGTGACGGATCTGATGTCATCCCAACGTCAGATCAGCTAACAAAAGACAAACATGGTGAGAGACTGGGATCCATCCATGCTGCATGCTCTCCAGCACAGATGCTGGGCTCACGTTGACAGGACCACACTGACTGACTAGCAACACATCATATGAGGAAAGATGGATGCTTTAGTTTCCAAGAATGTTGTCAATTTATAGATATTGAAATTAGTAAAGATAAAAAATATTAGCTGTTAGGGTATCATGGACTTGCTTTCTGTTTTTACTGTTAGTGTTTTCTTTAAATACTAATACTTTAATGTTTTTCAAGCATTTAAGCTGACACCCTTCGAAGAAGAGGAACTGATGAAGAAGTGGGAGGACATTCTGGGTCCAAGTAATGAAGTAATAGTAAGTTTGCTTAATTTATAGTACATAATGTTAGTTTTGTTTTGACATTTGAGGAATGCCACTACTCATCATACAGACTGAATACTGCACTAAGAGCTCATATAACTGCCCATATAAAAAGGTTTCACATGTTGATGAGTTGGAATCCTTTTTTTTTCCACGACAGGTGGCTCAGGTGGAGAAGTTCACTGAGAACAGCGGCCTAGGCATCAGCCTAGAAGCCAACAGTGGGCATCACTACATTCGATCTGTCCTTCCTGAAGGACCTGTTGGACGCTGTAGCAAGCTTTTCAGTGGCGATGAACTGCTTGAGGTAATTTGCTACTTAGCTAATATGTTGGAGTTTTCCAGAGATGTAAATCCTGTATGTACAGGCTTTTGGTGGATGATTTCTTTTTAGGGCTGTAATGGAGGCAGCTTACTATTTCTAACATATATATTCATATCTACTTGTTTCAGTACTTGTTTTGGTACTGGATTAACACACGTAATGTGATTAACCTTTGTTACTAACCCTTAGCGCTAACGCAGTAATGAAGATATTTGAAAGACTAAATACTTGTTAAAGGATAAATTCAGAATTCCTCAGATTAAATTAAATTAAAAATACTATGTTACTTTAGCTGTATTTATGAAAGTGTAAAATATATTTAGTATTAATATCGTCTCAAATTGTCTGTTTTTGCTGAGTGTTGTTCATTTTTACTTTTTATCTGCTCATGGCTCTTGCAGCCTTGTTATTTAACCCCAAATGTGTCTCTGGTATGTCTGTAGAACAGAAAAGTCCTTAAGGTGTACTTTTTGAAGTTCATTGAAAGTTATTGGTATACTGGTGAGTTGGAGGGCTTTTTCTCTGTTTTAAGTTATGCAACATTGATTTGGTGGTTGATGGAGGAGTCAAAACCACATTGTTTTTCCTTTTTCATATGTTGGCTCAATGGCCCTTTTACCCTCATGGTGGGTCGGCTTGTGTTTATTAAATTTTCGTTTTCATTTTCCAGGTCAGAAACTCGGCTGACTTTTTACTGGCAATATTTTTAGATGAAAATCCCTCAGATGTCCACCGCTGTGTTTTACTACTCAACATATAATTATGCAGGAGTTTAGTCATCATATGGTTACCTCACAGATTGTTCCCTTCATCATGGGACAGTATTTGAGTAGTGAAGAATAGATCCTATGATTCAACAACCGCGGAAAAAAATTAGGTCTTTCAGTGTGTGAAATAAGAAATATGAAATACTTCTGTATATATGATACATGCTCACATACAGTCGATAATAAATGATGTTACTTGAAACTTTAGATATAAGAATCAGTGTCTTTTAAAGATTATATTTTTACATATTAACTTGAAAATTTGGTTACAACAGATAAATTGATAGTATGATAATAATGTAACTTGGGTGATAAGTTAGTCTGGGGTCTTGGGGATTGGTTCATGCTCTGAACTTGTAGTTTGTTTAAAATAAAGTGTGTGCCAATTTCCTTCTCGTCAGGTCAATGGTATTTCTCTGATTGGCGAGACCCACAAAGAAGTAGTAAGAATCTTGAAGGAGCTTCCACTCTGCGTATACATGACGTGCTGCAGGCCTGCTCCTGATCTTCAGACTGACCCAGATGCTGCCCAACCGGAGACAGAGGCTTTACCCACAGCGTCTACACTCAAGGTATAATATTTGCGTTGCTTTGCTAAAGCTAAATCTGTGATATTGCATAGTTATTACTTGCTTACTCATTATGAGATATTAAAAATAAATCATATTTCATGTTTGTATTATGTATAAAAATTCAATAAAATGAATCTTTTCATTCTTAAGGCTATATACCTATGTAGTGTTATAGAATAAAATGTATATGAGGAGTGCAGGAAAGTCACACCACCCCTTCTTGCTATCCAATAATACATAATGGAACTTGTTTCCCTGTCCGTGCATATGGAGAGAGGAAATGTGATCTGAGAGTAACACCCCTGTTCTGTTGTTGCCCATCAAACGTTATTAGCTGTGCTCTGCTGTCAGTTGCTTCATTGCCTTGATGGATTGAGACTCAGTGATAAGCATGGAAGACTGCAAGTTTATTTTGGCCAATTTTAGCAATACCTCAGCAATAGCCAATATCACTGATGAAGATATGAGAGATCAAATACAGATTCCCTTTGGGGAAAGAGTTTTCATCTGTGTAGCTTTATCTGTGATAATGTACTAAGGCCCTATCATCCCAAAGATTGTTCCCTTTTATGCCCTGCCAGAAACCTGAGCCAGAAACACAAGAGGTTAGGATCCTGTGGGATGGGAGGGAAGATGTAGAAGGCATGGTGTTACATTGTGATTTTGGGCTTTTTCTCTCTGCAGAATCAAATAGATCTCAGCAGTGCACTAGTTGCTGAAGACTCTGAGGTGAATACAGTAGCAGCGGTACAGGATAACGTGTCAGAGGAGGCAATAGGATCTCCTTTGCCCATGTGGGAGGTTGAAATCCACAATATTGAGCTTGAAAAAGGAGAAGCTGGATTGGGATTCAGTATATTGGATTACCAGGTGGGAAATCATACCTGCATATGATGGGGGTTATCGTAAAAAAGTTCTTTCCTTCTTGTTTTATTTTTTTTATTTAGTTTAAAATTATCTTTTTATCTCCGTACTTTGTCTATCCATTCCACAGGATCCAATGGACCCTGCCAAGACGGTGATTGTGATTCGCTCTCTGGTTCCCAATGGTGTTGCAGAGAGGAATGGCATGCTGTTACCAGGAGACCGTCTCATGTATGTTAATACCACAAACCTAGAGAACGCCAGCTTGGAGGATGCTGTCCAGGCCCTTAAGGGGGCCAAACTCGGAAAGGTTCAGATAGGAGTTGCCAAACCACTGCCTGTAAGCATCAGTCTTAATATTTTTGCTTTCACCTTTGCTTTAAAACTCCAAAGTAATTGTGGCTTGTAGGTGTGTGTATATCTGTCAGCATTAGAGTGTTATATGTGTAAGTTTTCTATATGTAGTTGTGCAGCAGTCGGGGATTTACCTCCACTGTTGCATGCAGTTTTGAATCGGGTTTTCTTCATATCACACACCTAAGAATCCACTAGTGATGGCTCAGTTTACAAGAGCTTAAATTTTTCATGCTGGAAAAAGGTGTGCAGGTCGGTTGCTTGGTGTAGCTTTCCACACACACTGATCTTTCAAAGGAGGTGGTCAGCCTAAATGTTCCAGATCTTTTGTTTTATATAATGTTATTGAATTTTCCAAGAGCACCCACCCTATTGTATATTTGAACCCAGTGGGGCACCTGTCAAAATAGTAAGTCTGTCCAGCAGCATGTTTATTGCTCCAGGCACCTGTGCCCTTTGTACGGGATGTTTCTCTACAGAAACAGCTGCATTCTTTCTGCTGTGGAACTGCATTTTTCTTGTATTGAAACTGCCATTGGATTACTTAGTGAAACCTCTAGGCAACCTGGAGCTGTAGGAAGCTCTCCCGCAGGATGTGGAATGCACTTCTGAGGGGTATTTTGTTGTATTGCCTTTCAAAATTGAGTCTGATGTGTGTAATCCTCCCAATATGTCTTCTAGCTTTTCATATATATCTGTCTGGGCTGCATGTTACACAAAATCAATATCAACATCTTTTACTTAATAATATCTGTCAAATACTTAAGATCTTTCCTGTTAAGAATTACTTCAAAGAAATACTCAGTTTCTTGTTTTGAACCATTTTTCTGCTAATCAAAATTATGATTTAACCCAGTAGATTCTCAGTTTTTCCTAACACAGTCACTTCCAGTAATTCCTAACACTTCCTTTCATCTCCATTTCATACTAATTCATTTATACAGGATTTGGTAAAATAAAAATAAATTTATTAACATAAAAATGGAGACACTGAAAGAATTTCTCCACTTTCTTAGGGAATATGTGGATATTCTCAGTCTCCACACCCATATGGTGATCAGGAAATAACCTCATCATCCACCATCCATTCATTTGACTTCAACAGTATTTTGATTGACGAAGGAGAGGAAGAAGGACTGACTGAGGGCGTCATTTACCGAGCAGAGCCTGCATTGGTTAGTTAGCTCCTGGAAAAAATGGAAAATCAGAACATCTGAAAAAGGGAAATAAAGTCTTCTGACCATGTGATCCGTTTTTCTATCCAAAGATTACATAAAGTTTTTTTCTCTTTCTTTTTAACTGAAATTTTGCAAAAGTTTGCTTCTTCATACATAATAAAGAGTATTTCTAGCAAATAGATGTCATTAGTTTAAGTTGTTTTGTTTGCTATTTTGTTGTTAATAGTTATTGATTTTAGGGTAGCATAATAGCATCATTAATTTGGTTGAAATTGCTTAATAATATAGGCCAGACTGGTGTCCCTGTTATTTATATCTTTATCATTTTATATCTATATCATTTCGACAGATTGACACCAGCGAAGGAGACCTTTCTGATGAGAAATTATTAAACCATCCTTATTCCGGGATGGAGGATGACACTTTTGAGGCATCTATGATTGCTCTTCATGGTAGCAGTTGTAGCACAGACCTGGATTATTTGCATGCCTCGACACCAAAGGTAAGCAACAGATCAAGCCTGAGTCCATCTCCTCATTTCATTAAATGTATACCAATTTTATATGGTCAATGATACCAAGTCAAACCCTATTTGTTTCTATTGAAATGAAAGGTAGCGTAGAAGATGCGTTCCAAGAGCCTTTTTTACTAAGTTGTCTAAAAAAATCCCTCTTACATGCTAATTGCACCCAATTAATTTAATGCGCTAATACAAAAATTAAAACAATTTAGTTACTTGTAGGGCAGGCATGACTAAAAACACAATGCAATGAATTTAACTGGCCTGTTCTAAACCATTAAATGTACTATTTCTATCAAACTACTGCCATTTGTCCCTCAACCCCTCTGCACGTTCCCCTCTTTGGGCTTGAATCACTCAGAGGCAGTGACATGAGAGCCATAGCTAGGCTAGCTACATTAGCTAGCATGCTACATAAAAATACGATACACATGAGCCCTTGGGAATAAGAATTGTGCATTACTGTTCTTTGCAGGTTTCGAGGGGAGGTATGAAAAAGGGGTTTGGACTTTTGTGTATTTGCAAAATGAACCTTGCTTGAACTGTTTTTACAGGCTCTCCTACCTCACCTTTAAGAGGTTAAAGTAGCAGCTAGGTGTTGCTAATCAAATGCACTTGATTAACCGATTGTCAGCATCTCTATAAAAGCTGTAATTTTGCTGGTCTGAAGAATTCAGGTGTGTGTTAACACAAAGTCCAAGAGGAAGAACAAGGAGTGATTTTGAGAGGAAATTACTGCTGCCCATCAAGGGTCATAAGGCCATTTCCAAGCAAAGCTATGTATCATTCAGCAGTGAGAAAGATTATTAAGTGGAAAACATTCACAACAGCTACTTGAATGGGTGTTTCAGAAGCTTCTCCCTGAGGTCAGATTGTGCCATGCTAAAAAAAAAAAAGAAGAATAAAAAGAAAGAAAAGAAAGAAACGACAATAAAAAATCTAGGACAATAATGACATGTTTGAATTTGTTGCCCGGTAAAAGTCTTTTTTTCTTTGAGAGGACCATGGCAGTGCAGCTTGCATTTTTAAAGGTGCTTCTGAGCAAACCAAAAGTGTCCTAGACATGACCGTAGTGTGTGTGTGTGTGTGTTTGGACACAATGCCCAACATGGTCTGGCACAAAACAAAAAACACACAAACATGATATCAATACAAACACCTCTAATCAGCTGTCGAGCTCGGTGCTGAAGTAGTGATGATCACAGGATCTTGGCACAAGGAAGAAATAATGTAAAGAGGAATTGAATGTGTTAAAATTGGACTGATAACATGCAGAAAACAATCACTTTGTTATTGCTGCTATAAGTGGTTCTACAAGCTGGTGTCGGGAGGTCTACTTATGTTTTTATTTGCTGCTTCTACATTTTCAGCTTTTTGTTCAGTAGAGGCACAGAGGAATATGTTTTGCATTTTTGGTTATCTGGCGGTGTATTTTCCACATTTAAGACCTGGTACAGATTATTTCCTATTAATGTGTGGAGATATGACACATTACGACTGGCAGATTGTGTAATTTCCATTTTTCATAATGAGCTGTACAGCATGTAGTTGATAGATGATAGCTTTTGTTTAGTTTTTGTTATTTTTTGCTATCAAGCACCAAAGTGTTATTAGATGCGTTTTTCTTCTCTGTTAAGGCAGTAACTTTATTACTAATGTTGTTGTATGAGGTCTGTAGCTGCAACAGATTGTGCTGCCCTTGCTGCCCCAAGAACAATTACTCTCCAAAATGGGTGTTAAATTATGAGGAAAATAAACAAAGAAGAGCAAGGGGCAGACAAACTTCCAGCTTACCCAAAGGTCACAGCTGACCTTATTTGCTTTGTTTTCATGAGTAATTTATGGTGTAAAAGGGCAGCTTGGGGACAAGCATGGACCAACACTGAGGGGGCTGTTTAGTCCACATCACATAAACATATTTCAGATGTTTATCTGAAGTCAGACAGTTCAGATTCCTTTTGACAGAGACAATGAGTCTGCTGATAAATCTCATATCTACGTCAGTACCTTAGGCCAAGTTCTTGCAATAGCTCAGACTGCCCTAAATGACCTTTACATTTTTTCACATTTTAACTTTGTGCTAACATCTATTTTTTGTGTACTTTTGTTTATTATTCTGGTTCAAATAAAGCAAAAGTTGCTGTTATAATTAAAAATATATACAATATACTGCATATCATGCATAACTAGTAGTTTATATAAGGCATTGATGGCATTCCTTAAGGTCATTAACTTAATTAGATAAATTCAACATGAATATTTAGACACACACACCTATATAAATATGTGGATGTTTATTTATTTGCTGTGCTTTCTTTCACTCTAGCTGACAACTCGCTTGAATGTGCTGGATGAGCATTCCAACTTTGAAACATCTTCAGGCTTTGCAGACAAGACCGAAGCGTTCTCTCCTGCGAGTTTGACAGGTCCAATTCCCGCTATTAATGCCATTCGAAGTGGCTCTGATCAATACCTGGCAACGCAGCCAAACAAAGAGGAACCAATGGAGCGCTCAAACTCTTACAGCCCATTTGCTGAAATAGGGGCCAGAGCCATTGTCCAGGAGGCTCCTGTGGAGCACCTGCACTATCAACAGGAGCCTGTCATCTCTTTCGGAGATATTGGAAATATCAAGATTTTGACGGTAAAAGAAGAAGTCAAATGACAGCACAAATCTGGAGGATGTACTGTTATTAGTCATAAAATAATGAGATAAGCAATTAATACTCTTATGTAGCAAATTTATTGACTAATCAGTCAAACCTTATTTATATTGTAGTTTTCGTAGAAAAGGATGCATCACCAAATTCTTTACATGTCAAAAAAAAAAAAAGCTTACACATATGAACATATTAACTCATGCAAACCAATAACACTTTATCAAAAGCAAACACTACATCAGACCGTAAACAAGTCAAGTTAAAATCAGATTTTGGTTGGAACTTTGGGAGCGCCAACTGACCATATTAAGTAAACAATGAAGTAAATAAGAGTTTTGAAAGATTTGTTGGAATTTGCTCTTGTTTTGTCACTAAAATCACAGTAATCATTCTTAATTTGGTTTAAAGCTCATATTCTTCCTCCTAAAAAGTGTCTTTTCAGATAGACTCCTTTCAGATGCTAGTTAAACAACATTCTCAGCATATCACAGCCAAATTGCTGCACTTTTCTCTCGAGACATGTTTATTTGGAATCTGCTCGAGTGTTTTCATTTACTGTCATGAATAAATGTGCGGAATTATGTTGAAGGACGAAGAGCATGGTGTGAAAGCATCTGCAGGAGAAGGTGACAAAGCAGCGCTGACCCCAGGGAGCAATTTTGAAAGGACTATCACTGTTGTCAAGGGCAACTCCAGCCTCGGTTTGTATTTCTTCAGATTATTTTATTTGTTCTTTTTATTTATATTTCTCTCATTTTTGCTCGAGATGTAATAATGAGACTTTGGGACTGAAAGGCACATTTGGCCTTTACTTTTGTCTTTTTTCCTTCTTTTTTTTTTATAAATCCCAGTTTTAAGATGAAAGGATAGAAGTAATTTTGTCAGTTTTCACTAAGAAAGGGTTATTCTGTTGCTTTATAGAGTATTTGCATTTCAAAACAAACCCAAGGGGCTGCCACTGGCTCAGAGAATGTTAAGTTTGAACCTTTAAAACAAAGAGGTGTCATGAAGACAGGCTTTAAAATCTTCCATCCCTCATTAAAAGCAGTCTTTCATTTTGCCTTTTCGAACTCTTTGAATATCTGCCTGCGAGAACCAGTGGGGATATTTTACTTAAAAAGTTTAAATATTCTGTTTCCAGTAGATTTTATTTTACAAAATGGAAGTCAGAGCTACATGTTTTGTAAAGCACACTATTACCGTTATGATCTTTGCAAATTAACTCATTTTTTTTTCATTTGACAAAGGGAGTTGTTGTTACTTTGTTTATGAATTAGTCCAAATTCCATATGCACATCAGTTGCTTCCAGTGACTATATGATGAAAAGATGAATGAAGAAATGTTGACACATCTTGGAAATATCAGCTCTTGTTTCAGAGCTGAAACTACTATGTGCCATTTATATATTTTTGGTTAAAATGACATCAATGCTTTATCATCTACCTTTAAGGCATGACAGTGAGCGCCATGAAAGATGGTCTGGGGATGCTGATCCGCAGCATCATTCACGGCGGGTCCATCAGTCGTGATGGACGTCTCGGAGTTGGCGATCTCATCCTGGCCATCAACGGAGAGCCCACCACCAACTTAACCAATGTTCAGGCTCGTGCCATGCTCAGAAGACACTCTCTGATCGGACCAGACCTGGGGTAAGGAACTGTTATTAAGCAGAAGTCAACACGTGCGTGAGTAGGTGTGTAAAAGTGCAAATAAAAAAGAAACGATGTGTGCAGCATCAGGTCACTGTGTTAACTGATCGAGTCATTACAACACAGTGGTAGAACGTAAATGCACAACAATACAAGTAATACCTGGAAGATACAAGTTTAATTTCTACGCTGACCTTGTTCGTATCTTAATTTGAGCTTATCGCAAAGCAATTTTGCTCACTTAAATAATTGAAATCTCATAAATTGCAGCTGGCAAAACTGCAATCTATTTGTTTTGTTTGTGTTTTCAATATGAAAAATATACAGAACCTGTTTCTATATATGATAAATATTGTATAAAACATACAGTAATAAAAGAGCATGTTATTAAAATAAACTGGTTTTACTATAAAGTGTATTATTTACCTCAGAGATCACACGACTTGAGATAATCTAAGATGCACATGGAGGTTGAAGGAGGAGTAAACAGGCGGAGGAGTTTGGAGGAATTTTGTCTGAATTCTGAGGTGGGGGAAACAAAGCACACGTTGTTTTTGGGGATCTTTGTTTCGGCAGCATCGGTTCTTATGCTTGTATCTCAAAAATCTGTTCGTATCTCAAGGTAAAAATTTTGCTTAAATCACAGATCATATCTCAAAAACATTGTATGTCTCTCGAGGTATTACTTTGATTATTGACTCTAATTTAAATAGAAAACTTATTATATTTTTTATAGAAGTTGCATGCAGGATATTTTGTTTACATGTAATATGTAAACAGGAGTATGGACAGCTTGTACGACTGGTATATAAATCCAAGAGCCAGTGTAAACAAAAAAGAAAAAAGCAATCGCAATAATCTGACTTGGTACAACTTGAATATAATGTATACAATTTGCACAATCGATCCACAATGTAATGTATAAGATGCTGTCACAACTCTGAATAAAGCAACTGTCTTACACTTTAACTCAGCTATTGCTTATTCTGACTGACCCTTCTGGTTGAGGTGATCAGAAAAAGGTTTTGACCTGATAGCCTTACTGAGTGTGTGATACTCGTTGGGTTAATATCTGAATATTGCTACGGATGTTAAAAGCAGACATTACCATACAAATGATCTCTATGCACTGCTGTATTTTTTCAGTGAATTAGATAAAGGTGTAAGCTGAAACTGGACTCATCATTTAGAGCAATTTTAGATGTAAGAATATGTTGTTGTTACTGAGTCTAAATACAATATTAGCAAAATGAACGAGTGTTGCCGGTCTCCTGGAATGGATGTTTTTCCTGACTGCAAGCCGCTTGAAGTAAAATGAACGTGTACTTTTACAAATTGTGCTTACTGAACAAAACTTGGCTCTTTGTTAGCTTCAGTGCATAAAAGCCAACTTTTCACATTCTAGATCTGCTTGTGCACCTGAGGACGATCTTTGCCCATTTTATGTGTGAGTATGACTAACTTCCACATAGGTGGCGTTTCAGAACCACCTTGGTTCTCTTCCTCTCGTGCTCTCCATTTGCAACAAGGCTTTACTGCAGTCTTTTAAGAGGTTTATCCAGAAGAAGTAGGTCAGATCAGTTAAGTGTCAAAACAATGCAAAATGTGATACATTTAAGCTTTATCAGAACGTAATTGCTGCTGAAAGCAAATAATATAGATTAACATTTTAATTTCATGGTGACATTGCAATCATACATTAACCACCGAATGAGTAAAATGCATCTTGTCGCAACAAAGCTAAAAAAAAATGATCTAAACTCACCTACCTGGATAAATCTTGACTGGCTGTATCATTTCTTTGCACCACTAAAGTTCTGTTTAACTGCTTTTACTTTTATTTCTCTAACACATTTACCACCTGTTGTGGTTTATTTTTATTATTAAGCTCTGCCGTTTCCCTTCTGCCCTGTCGATATGCTTTTAATCAGCTGAATCCTCCATTTCATTATTTTACCGAGACTCATTCTTTTCTCTGTTTGCATGCCATCCTCTAAAAAAGTCACCCATCTGTTAAAAATCTGTCATCTTCACTCAGATGTGTTTATGTGCCCTTGAGAATCAGCTTCACTCTTTGTTTTGGAATAGTTTGCAAGTTGGTGTCAGTTCGTCAGCTTTCTTCTGCTCATCTTTTAAAAGAATTAGTAGACAGCTATCTCAGGTAATAATAGATTAAATATGAGCATTTCACATTTGTCACACAATAGGAAAAACTTTATTGCTTTTGACGTGATTATGACATTTATGAGGGTAAACATTTGTTTTTCACACACACATTTGCCAAACCTAGACAAAGAAACAAGCTTAAGTCTTTTTTGAAAAGAAGGAATAATCGCCACTCTGGTGAGTAAAGTCTTTAAATGTCTATGCCTGATTGTGAAACATAAGAAAGTAATTGATGTGCATTTGTTTGGTTTTGTGTCTCTGTGTGTGTGTGTGTGTGTGTGTGTGTGTGTACAGCATTACATACGTCCCAGCTGAGTACTTGGATGAGTACAAGGCCAGCTTAGAGCAAGCGAGAGATGATGTCTTCTCAGAAGAATCTCCACCCTCATTTCCAGCAAAGTAAGTCTTTCTAACATGTCTTTGCACTGTCACTAAGAAAGTGAAGCAAAGGAGAAATAAAAGCATCTCTGCTGAATATCCTACAATCAGATGTTTTACAATGTTCAAGAGAGCTTTAAGTTCCCTTTAATACAGAATAAAGATGGAATCCTCTTCAAAAAGATTAAAAATCACCTTGTAAACACGAAATTATGTCTAAAAAATGAGGATAAATACACCCAACCCCTGTCCAATCAGATCTTGAAGGTAATTAAATGTGTTTTCTGTGTCAAGCTCATTTAGAATGGCTATTTCCATGTAAACACAAAGGAGAATACTTTAAGTCCAAATCATTTAATTTTTAATTAACGACTATGAATGAAAAAACATTGTGTTACCGTGGACATTTTAAGCACTAAAGACTTTTCAAATTCAGAATTTCTTTCCTCCTTTCATGCTTGCGTGCCACTTCTGATGGAATGTCACAGTTTTTGTTGCATTTATTTAGAGTTTATTCTGCATCTTTATGTGCACAAAATCTGAGTATACACATTCACTTTCACGCAAGTCTTTGCTCTCAGGGCTGCAAAACAGAACATAGTTATATTGTTGTCATTTTAACATGAATGTTACCATGTTTACCTGTCTGCAGGGCAGCTGGTAACATGTTCTTTATAGCCAGGTTCTGACAGCACTCTGAGTATACATGCAACTATTGTCAAAATGAAAGGATTCAATGCGTAACTGTATGTAATATGTTGACCTGGCATCTGTTTCACATTTGTTGCTGTTTTTCATGCTGTTGCAGCCCTACTTGTAACTAAATATGGTAAACTCACTTATCTTCAAGTCATCAGCGAAACTCCACACCTCTAGCCGCTTTCATAAAGCTGTATATGTGGTCATATTTCCTGTTTTGATATTTTTATATAAATAATCTGCCTTGCACTTTCCTTCTCCTTTATATCAGCATCTGCTTTAGCAAAGACACAATTGGATGAAAGTGTGTTTTTAAATTTGTAGCTAAGTAATTTGTTATTGTATTCCGAAGTTTACCACAACTTGGAAGTACTTTTTTCTTCCACCATCATCTTTTCAGAGATATTCCTAACTTGCCTGAGCGTGAAGATGGAGAGGGAGAGGAGAGTGCTTCATATGGCAACTGGAATCAGCCGAGGAAGTGAGTATATATCCAAGCTGCTAATAAACGCATCTTATCAGCACAAATGCCACAGCTTGGAAATGAAAACTGAGAAAATGAGGAAAGGCAATATTGGCCCCTTCCTCAGAGTGGAGCTTTTCAGAGAGCCTGGCAAGTCCCTGGGGATCAGTATTGTCGGGGGCAGAGGGATGGGCAGCCGGCTGAGCAACGGAGAAGTGATGAGGGGCATTTTTATCAAACACATCCTGGAAGACAGCCCTGCTGGACAGAATGGGACGCTGAAGACTGGGGACAGGATTGTAGAGGTAAAGGAAAGTCTGTCATGTTTGTTTTGGTTTTTTTTTTTCGCAAGTTTTTACTAATTCTTTTAACTTGATCACGATTTTAATGCTATTTTAGTCCAACTTTCCTTCTTATTTTCTCATTTTTCCTGTGTTTGCATTCTGTGCCCTGCGTTTTTGCACTCATAATGATCCGACTGACTTCCTTCTGATATTTATTCCAGGTGGATGGTGTAGACTTAAGAGATGCCACTCATGAGGAGGCGGTGGAGGCCATACGAAAGGCGGGCAACCCCGTCTCCTTCCTGGTCCAGAGTATCATCCACAGATCCAGGGTAAGTCTGCATAATAGTGCCAAACCAACTGTTTTGAGCCACCTCGTAAAATAAAGGTCACTATTTCTTCTCTGCGTAGCTTCCGTTTCATCTCGTGTGAGAGTTGTGTGCTTTTGCAGGCCATTTTGGGGAATTTCAAAGCTAAACTGTACGATATATGTACAATCCCTGGAGTGTTTTGGTTGTTTGAAGGTTGAAAGTAATTTCCAAAGCTTTTATTAGAGCGATAAGAGAACCCTGCTTGGCATACTAAATATCCTAGTAAGTTTTAACCTTTAAAAGAGACACTCATTGAAAATCACCATATTAAAACATCTTTTGTTGTTTGAAAGTACCCTCAGGCCTTTAAACCATGACAAAGTAGTTTCCTGCTGGCTTTGCTCCAGTGTCAGATCTCTCTCCGTCAGATCACTTTTCATATATTTTTATCTATAAGATCTTCCTACATCCTTTACTTTACCTTCTTCATTTTCATGAAGCATATAGGAACTCATATCCTAATGCAGAAGGACAGAAGAATGTCCATACTGTTTTGACAAATCCTGAAAACAACTTTGAGATAAAGCCAAAATGTACTTTCAAGAGGATAACTGCATTCTGTGTGGACTTACTGAGGACTCATTTGTTCTCAGGAAAACTACACAACAGTAAAAAAAAAAAAAAAAAGAGAGATAAAACTTCAAAAAGCATTACATGTCCTTTTTAACAATGCTATTATGTCATTGTTATAAATGTACCTTTCAACAACAGTTACTGCATTATGAGTTGCCTCAAACTTACATTTCTGCTCCTCCGCCGGGTTTTGTCAGCCTGAGTCAATACATAACCCAGCTCCATCGCCTGCTGTAGAGAAACGCACCACCGCTTTCTCATGCATGCCACATCGCTCATGTCAGGTAATCTGTCTCTCTCTCATAGCTTTTCTGTCAACTATCCTTCACTTGTAATCTTGGCTGCATTATCCCTCCTGCCTCCTCTGTCTTGCTATCTCACTTTGGTTAGCTGAGTTCTTATTAACTCTGTCTTTGATTTAGAAATGATATGAGCACTTATGAATGTAAAGTGAAGATTCCTCCTGGGAGACAAAAAAGGAAGGTTTGTTTTAATATGCGCGCACATTGTTCTGTTCTCTAGCAGTGGTAGAGATTTGAGACAATAATATTTCTGATCAAATGTTTAACCGTAAGTGACGTGCAAATAAAGTGACTGTGTCTTACTGAATAAAGATGATAAATATAAAATAGGAAGGGTTGTCAACCATTCTGTTGAGAGTCACTGAAATTTCCCAAATACAGCAGAGATTTATATCTAACATTTCGTGCATCAAAGCAGCTAAATGAAAGCTGCGCACAGTCAAAGCCATGGCTTGTCTTTTTGCTGCAGAGTAAAGATGGCTGATCCAAACAAAAAACATTCAGTTTTAGAAGCAGTGACAAGGAACAGCATGTAAAAACACTCACAAGAAACTGTTTGAAAACTAAACAAGGCCTATGTCTTCGGAAGTGATGGCTAGGGGTAAGGCCCCAATGCGCGAATAGACACAATGCAGTAATAAAGTTGCACATGTAATACCCTGTAACTATATTAACAATCCTAGCTGACGTACCCCCTGGACAGGTCGCCAGTCCTGTGTACACTCACACTCACCCCTAAGGAGTTAAGGTCACCCCTATGAGCAATTTAGAGTCACCAATCAGCCTATCCTCAAGGTGGATGTCTTTGGACTGTGGGAGGAAACCTGTGTTAACACAGGAAGCCACAGTCCGAGCCGGGAATCAAAGCGGCAACCTGCTTGCTGTGAGGCTACGGCGCTAATCACTACGCCACTGTGCAGCCCTCATGGAAGAGTCATGATAATATGTAAATGGATTTACATACTTTAATGTCACACATTTTCAAATAAATATGTAAATAGACCTGATGACCAAAAAAATATTTGGAGAACAAACACTTATTTCCAGCTTCGAATTAGTTTTGAGAATTATATAAATCTTTTATAAACCTTTTTGATCTCTGACCTGTTAACAAAAAAAAATCTATCTAAGGTTTTTAATCATTTTTACTGACTTTTTGTCTTATAATCTTTGTTTTATAATTTTGGCTACAGAATCCTGGGTTTAAAAACCTATGACATATAAAATACACCTAAAGACCATCTAATTTACTGACTAGTTATATAATTAGTGTCATTTTTCTCTTGCAGCTAAACTATAATGAATCATTTTAAATGGATGATTTGCGAGTGAAGCAGACAGAGCAGTAATATTGTTTAAAGGCAGCTACTGGGGGGCCACCAAGAGAGCATAACATGCTGCGTGCCTTTAAGATTCAAATTTTCCTTTTGTGAGCTAGACAAATTCTCAAGGTAGCCTGCAGCAATCTTTTAAAAATTCTGGTAAAGTGTTTCTTTTCAGATACAGGAAATGACTCTCATCAAGGAAACCGTTTGCCTTAATGGTTACTAATTTACATAAAATTATAAGTATTGCTGTCCTTCATCTTTTTTTTCTCCCAGTTGGCCTTCAAATCTGTTGTGAACCGCCTTGTTAAAGGGTCATGTTTTCAGCTTGTTGGTCTTGTGTTGCTTTTAGAAGCCGCCCCTGCCCTTTCTGCAGCTAAATAGCCGGCGCAAGTCAAGCTTTTGCCGCACTAATCAAAGCTACTTAGCACCTGCCCACCCTCAGGTTAGAAAGCTACCCCACGTCTGTCCATTTTCACTTGACCTGTCCTGCTGATTTTGTGAAAAATCCAGTTAAAAAGCTGCTCGTTGTGATTGAAGAAGGAGATGAGTGTGTGAATGTGTAAATGAATAGTTTAAAAGCAAATATTCACTTTCAGTTTGAATGCAGGTTGATTACACACTATATTAACGTCAAACACCTCAACTATATATTTCTGTTGGTTTCATTGACTCAAAAGATTAATTTTTAATTTAATTGATAATTTCCCTCCTCTTGTCAGCTCCCTAAAGGATTTTCCCTATATATTTTAAGTTTATCCGCTTTTTGGGCAGGGATCTTTCACAGTTACAGATGTTAATGTCAGTGTACCAGGGTTAGCCAAATGGCTTTTATAGCTGCTGTCAATGAACAAGATAAAAAAAAATGATGAAACCAAAAACAAAAATCTCCAGAAGTTACAAGCAATAACGAAGATTAACGTGAACAAATATGGCTGAAACGTTGTCCTAAGTGCTTAATTGCTAATGGAAAGAACACATTTAGTGAACAGTAAGGGTTGTTTAAAGAGCACCAAACGGATTTGTTTTAAGGTCATTTGTGTCCAGCAGGTTCTCATGTTCATTGTATTACTGCTTTGACATGTTTGAAAGTCTTTAGTTTTGTTATGGTTCAAGTTAGCTGAAGAAGAGAAGACTCATTTTTTATTTGGAAAAAAAAAAATCCTAAAATATAGGAACATAATATGACAGTAAATTGATTTTAAAAAAATCCCTAAAATGTAGGAACATAATATGACAGTAAATTTATTCAAAATAAATTTGTCATTCAAATCACTTGTGACATTGTACCAACCTTCAAGTCCTCATGGGCTACGTGTCTTTGCTTACAGCAGCCATATGATACAGTATCATGTACTATCTGGTGACATTGGAGTGGATATTATGAATTTGCACTCTATATGTACCTTTATTTGAAAGTCCTTTCTGTTCCTTTCAATCTGATGAAGAGTAGAGTGATTTACTTTCATGTCTATCTTAAAAGCAACAGTCATCGATAACAGACTCCGCTGAGGAGAGAGCTGCAGCTGTAACAAGGGACAACAAGGACAAGGTTTGTATCCTAATTACCACGCATCACTGTTGTCTTTCTCCAGCAAATATTACACATAAGATGAAGAAGAAACTGCGTTTTTAGATTTTTTTTTTTACATTCTCAATGTTTTTATCCTTATATGGTGCCACCTGTAAACCAGTATGTGTCTGTAAATAGTTGTTAGTATCTGTCAATATGTGTTGTCCTCTAAAGTTGTTGCCCTTTTTTTCCTTCTCTGTAGGAGGGGGGCAGTCACAGTAGACTTTTCCTCCGCCTCTCCCCAACTAACCCTTTCACTCCTACCCCGTTTAAGGTTTGTGGGTCTCTGCGTTAGTCTTTTCCACGTTCCTCTCTTTGTTTGTGCCTGTACGAGTATGTTCACACACACTACAAAAAACAGTTGTCATTGTTGGGTGTGTTTAGCTGGAACATACTGTACATGCATACACACTTCCTAACATCTTTGGACCCCTTTTGTGTGTTTTGGGAAAATCAAAACAGCTTTTGCCTTTCATTTCTGCGGTTGTATTTTTCTTTTAGTTATTTCTTTTAAAAATAACTAAATCAATTCTTGTTTTGATGGTCGTTGAAAAGAATGTTTGTGTTAAGGGAGAAAAAATCATTTGGGCAATCAGAAATGTTATTTGTTGCTCTTGTTTTTCAGGTAAGTGGACATTTATGTCTAATGGGTGGTCTAATTTAATGATACATGATCAAATAAGTCACAATGATGTGATAAAATGATGAGAATTGTAATTACAGCAGCTTAGATTGGCCAAATAATCTCATTTTGGCTCATATCTGTGGCACACATAACTTTAATTCAGTAACATATTCTGCTAAAGCCTTGGCCTTTGTAGATGACATCAACAGTTTTTCTTTCTTCCCATCTCTCTAAGCCTGTCCAGAAATTGATTCAAACTTGAATGCACAGATGAAGCCTTCTTCCTCCTCTTTATCTCCCACTAATAAACCATTTATCTACCTCCTCCTGTGGCGTGACAGCTGGCAAAGCGTGAAGCAGCAAGAGCATCTCCCACCAGCACTGTCCTCCCCCTGCCAGTGGTGCCCCATGTGGGAGAGAGTGATACAGACATGCTCTCTGAAATCCCTGGCAGACCCGCAGAGATCGTTGAAGAGAACAAGGAGGAGGAAGAGGAGGATGAGTTTGGATACAGCTGGAGTGAGTTCCATTTTTTCTGTGGGTGAAGGCATATTTCAAGTAGAAATCGCAGTGAAAATGTAAACTTTTTAATTCAGACTGTCAGATAGTGATATAAGATTGTGTGAATTTTATAGTGACAGATTGACTATCATTATATTTTCACCTAAATAGAGACATTTACTTCAAAATAACACATTTCTGTTTGTGTTGTTGTGTGCAGTAATGCCAAACGGCCACAAGAGGTCATCCAAGTTACATACTTGCCCTGTTTGCCCATTAAACTTGCCGTGCAACTAACTTGCAGTAAATGTGCACAGACATCCTTGAAATAATAGCTGTACAGCAAAAACCTCGAGGACTCCGTTCCAAATAGGCTTTCCATCATTTTGGAGACTCTCAGATGTCAGCTGTAGGATGAATTCAACACTCCAAAGAGTTTAAAGGACAGACTTCCAAATTCATAACACTTGGGACTGTGGGGAGTCTGTGTTTGGTCATTCATGTGTGTGTGCTAAGATAGGCCAAGTCCATCCTGTGAGAATAAGATTGAAGAGGTTGGGTCTGGGGAGATGAGTTGTAGAGATTAGTACAGGACTGATGGTTTAAACAGTGGCAGGGAGCCCAGAACAACAGGAGCTCATTGGGCTGAGGAGTGGCTATCTAACACACCAGAGACAGGAGCAGTGGACAGAGATAGAAGAGAGACTAGAGAGAACAAAAGAGGCAAGACTGAGACAAAGAGATGGAGGGTGAAACCAAAAAAAAAAAGAAGTTCAGGAGTCTCACTTTTCAAACTTATACTGTTTAATCTTGATGGCTCTGAATCTTAGCAAATATTGAGCATTAAACAAGCTGACAAGGCTCAAGAGAAACCTTGTTAAGCGGCATTAGCTTTCATCTGTACGCTGCCACTTTACCTGCCTTTTACAGAGAATATAATCCAGCGATATGGCACTCTCCCGGGGATCCTACACATGATCGAGTTGGAGAAAGGCAAGACAGGCCTGGGGCTCAGCTTGGCAGGGAACCGGGACCGCTCCCGCATGAGTGTGTTTGTGGTGGGGATAGACCCCAATGGTGCAGCGGGCATGGACGGACGTATGATAGTGGGGGATGAGCTGCTGGAAGTAAGACCACTTTTTTTTCTAAATATTTCCAGTTTAGAAAGGAATAATTATAACTCAGAGGATTGCTGATGTATCACTTTTATGTTCTGTTAGATCAACGGACAAGTTCTTTATGGCCACAGTCATCAAAACGCATCATCCATCATCAAGAGCTCCCCGTCCAGAGTCAAAATCATTTTTGTCAGGTATATAAAATTACTTTTCTCTCTAATTAAACACTTCTATTAAAATTGTCCATTGCAAGAGTCTCTAAAGGCTATAAAGGCAATTCATTATCTTAAACTGCCTTATAAAAGTCTGTTGTAATGCTGTATAAGAGTCGGTAGAGGGAGCTATTGTAACACTTCATGTGTGTGCTCTAAAAGGTGATTTCCAGCAGTACTGAGATTAATTCTCGTGCATATATCAAGTACTTGATAAATAATTTATCCCGAGACTTTCATTGCAAACACTTTTTCCAGTGTTTGTTTGATAAACAGTTCATTTAAGTATTTGTTTGATAAATTATTAACAAACCAGATTAATTTGTCTTTTTATAGAATTTCCAGATACTACATCTGAATTTAAAGCAATATGTTTTTGCACAAACATTAACATTTTTTTAATAGTCACCATGTTAAAAACAATCCCAGCTTTTTACAACCTACTATTAGGCTGCTGTCTGGAACAGAGATAACTTATAAGCTGACACATCACCACAGAGCTGAGAAAAGTATGACCTCTGACCCCTGTTTAGTCTTTGCCATGATCCCAGTATTTAACCTCCCACTTAACTCCTAGTTATCCAGACATCCCAGTCCTGACCCCCCCCAAACAGACACTGTGATCAGCTTGCGTAAATTACCATTCTGCTGTCACAAAGCAGAGGAGCAGCGATTTATGTGAGTTATGACTCTGTGAAACAGAAACACAGAGGCGCTGAACCAGATGGCTGTGGGACCAGTCAAAGAACACGAAGGAGACACAGTGGAGCCCCACACTGAGGTACTTCACTACTTATGGCAACACATACAGTCTCAAGTGATGCTCAAGCTACATAAAGTTGTATTTCCGTCCAATGTCAAGTAATTATAGTAATACTTTGAGTCATGTGCCTAAATTCTGCTATTGTATGACAGTCCTGTTTTGTGGTTGTGGAATTTCCAACATCATATGTTTATGTGTAACTCCTAAGACATTTAAAATCCACTAACAGTCAGTCTGGAAATGGATGCAGGATTATTCCCAGCAGCCAACAGACAAGAAGATTTGATTCTTCCGCTCCAGTACCACCTAGAACCGCTAGAAAGGGTTATTTTTACCACCAGCTAACAGGCATAAGATACTGTAAAAGCCCTGTTTAGATACTCCTTTTTTTTTTTGTCTTTTTTATCTCTCAGAAGTTGATAAAGCCTCAGTAAAATGAATTAATTGATTAGCCTGTGGGATGACTTTGGGCTTTTTTTCAAATAGAAAATCTCAAGTTTATTCCAGCTTTCATTCACCAATCAGCTAACATCAAGCAAAATTTAAAAAAAAAAACAAAAAAAAAAACTTTAAATTTTTATCCAATAGTTTAGGGAGAACATTATGGGCATATTATGGCTTTGCCCCAAATATCCTTCGAGTGAGCGCGATAACTCAAACAATTTGTCCAATTTGATTCTGTATACCTGATTAGGTTCCCAAAGACCAATGTCGAATTTTGGGTTAATGGTTTCCCCACCAGGTGGTGCTTTATGCCCGAAAAATCATATTTTTGACTATATCTCTGGAACTATGAGCCTCAAATGAAGTGTAAATAAAAGGTCAAAATTCCGACACTGGGTGGAGCTTTGTGACTGAACATGTTCTTTGTATTATTGTATTGTGTCTATTCGAGGATTGGGGAATAGGAGGATTGGGAATGTTCGCTAACATTCCCCATCCATCGCTTCTAACGGCATAGGCCTTGTTCAGCATTCGGTGCACACCTTCTGTACGATGCCCACAGACCACGCCAACATTTTGCAAATATTCTTTTGAGTTTTGCTTTTCGTTTTTCATTCTTGTCCTGGCGAATCGTTGTTGACAAGTTGAACCCGCTTAGTAGCAGAGCCAGCTTTGGGATGCGCACAATTCACAGCTGCTACCAGAGTTGAATAACAAACACACACCAGGTCACGTAATTGATGCAGCTCCAGTTGAGGACTCACGCATCCAAGAGGACTCAGTGATGTCAATAACTTTATAAAACACTGCAACAAGACAAGACTATCTTCTAGTTGCAGCTGCAGATTACCGCCCTGGCTTCTTGTCAACGATTTCCCCACAATTCCTATACATTAACTTTTTCTGTTTACTCATTTTTCATCAGTATCGGGTATCATAGTCTCTCCAAGCCTGTATAATATGCTTTTTATAAGTTTATGAAATTGTTGAAAGTATATGCCCATTTAGTGAAATGTATCACTTTATCTGTCTGGATGATACGTAAAAGCTGAATGAAATAAGCTATGCGCTCTCTGACATCTTTTCGTGCCAGAACACGTTGCTAGGCAACAATGATGCTGTGACACTGCGACTTGTCTCGCCATTTTACATTGGATATTATGGGGGAAAAATGACCACTTCTGCGGTTCTAGGTGTTGTGAGGCGCTGGAGGATGTGGACCCAAATGCAGGCAAGGAGAAGGCAGCCAGATGCAGAACAAAAGAATTTATTCACAGTGATCCAAAACCATATATATATATATATA
>JBAMHX010000006.1:8509376-8544844 GCA_037177515.1 Pseudomugil tenellus | reverse complement strand
CGGTAAGGGGGAAGAAAACTAAGGGTATAAATACACTGGAAACTGAACAAGACACAGGTGAAAACGATTACCAAAATCAAACCAGGTGAACTAATGAACACGACATGAAGCTGAAACAGAAAGCAATGGGCAAAATAGGAAAAACTACAAAATAAAACAGGAAACCAACGTAAGCTAACCCAAAACCCTAACAATAGGCACAAATAATCAAAACCTTTCATTTTGTATCATAGACACCTCAAAAGTCATGTGATAATTCTATTTTTAGGAGAAGTCATGAAGTTTAGGAGAAATAGTGTTAAACGTGTACCAACAGCTGTATGTTCCCTCACAGCCGGAGTCAGCCGCAGCTAATGGTGATGATTCTTCAAAACATGTTCATCACGTTGTAAAGCCAAAGGTAAGACACAGCAGATGGTCCATGGACAACACAACATGCACAGAGGCCAGTCTTTTTCTTTTTCAATCAGCACATAAAGACAATAATAGGAACAAAGTCTTCAGGGGAAAGGCAGGAATGAGGGATATGTGCACAAAAAAGGGTCCAATGGAGGATGACAAAGCAGAGCAGAGCACACAGGTGCAGTCAAGTCTGACAACCTGCTAAGAAAGAAAAGAGATGAAAAGTTGTAACATAAAGGAATGAAGTAAACAAAACAATAAGGAGAAAAGGGCTCTGAAGGGCTTAGAGGTTCACTTACTTTAAATAATAAATGAGGGAATACATTTCAGTCTTACTGTAGGGTCTGCGTTTGAGCTTTACAGGAAGTTTGTTAGAGGTCAGGCTTTTGATCCTTTGAACAGTGCTAGTGGAAAACATGAAAACAACCTAGCATGAAAAGCCATATGAGATGAGAATCCTTTTCTGGGTCGCTCATTTGTTACATAAAGCAACCAAGGAGGATAGCGAAAATGCAACATCACAAAGAGATCATTGATATGAAGATGTAAGCCCATACAACCCTCACTGGAAAGCGCCCCGCAAGTTTGTGGTGTAGGAATGATATACAATTTAATTAGCTTTTACAATTCCTATCTCCACACAGTTATGTAGCCATGTTCACTTATAATGTACAAATGATAGAAACCCCTTGAAATTCTAATGATGTTGTTTACCAACAGGATGATGGAGGACTTGGCATTACTTTCGTGGAAGGCAACACTGACACTGGAGTTGAAATTCAGAGTATATCTGAAGTGGATTACACTGGAAAAGTATGAAGTGTGTCCGTGTTTCAAGACGCATGTATTACACCAGCTTTACTAATTAGATGTATTTTTTGTTGTGTGCAGGGGGGCTGCATGAAGCCAGGGGACAAACTCTTATCTGTGAATGGAGAATCAGTGCTCGGTTACACTGTTGAAAAGGTATGCTGTGCACATGAGCATTGATTCTAAGAAAAAAATGACATTTATATACAATAAGCTACAATATAACAGATAAGGTCTGATTAGTAATCTAAATGTCTTTTAGGTCAATTCTCTGCTGAGTAATACCAAAGGTCCAATGAAGCTAACCTTTTCTACAAATGAGTCCGCCTCCTCCCTCTCCCCTCCTCAGACCACTTTTGAGGACAGGAGCTCCTCAGATGAACACCTCACCAGCCTACCCAGCCTGCATAGCCTCACCTCCGTTACCTCAAGTCCTCCAGAAGAGGAAGCAGTCACGAGTGAGTCAGTGTTTTATTTCACTGTCATGAAAATCACAGCAATTCCCCCCTTTTTTTTAACTCAAGTGCTCGTTCACGACTTGGGAACTGGGATAGTTTTTTTTTTTTTTTTTCGTAGCCAGAAAGCTGCAAGAGTCACATTATTGCATCACTTTAAATATACTTTTCAGTAAGTTTTGACCTCTCTGTAGTCTGGATTTTAGTTGACAACCACTGAGTACGGAGACATGTCTTCAAAAACAACGAAAGATTACAGTGTATGTTTTCCCAGCAAACTGATGTCTTAATATCAGTAATCTAGATTTCAAACACTGTTTGAAACTGTTTCTGAATGCTCTCTGCAGCTTTAACTGGTGTTTCCAAACACTAACTGGTGTTTATAGGCAGCTATCCAAACACACAGTTTCTAACGGGATCTGCAAATAGTAGCCGACCCCTGACAATGTTCATAACCTTGTTGGAAAAAATCCTGCAAACACTGGTTTAAAATGCAGAACAGAGCAGTACTTTGAGTTCACATCCTTGCTAAAGCTCCACTTTTATTGTTCATTGTTAAGTTAAGCAGCCTAAATGCTACACTGGCTGGAATTTTAGATATGTATTACCGTATTTTTTGGACTATAAGTTTCTCCAGAGCATCAGTCAAATAATAAGTCACAAAGAGGAAAAAACCATATCTAAGTCACATTAGTTCATAAGGCCTGCCGGCAAACATTAATATCCTTGGCAACTATCAGAGTGTTGAGACGTAACTGTGCCGTTGACAAACTTCTTCAGACAGCACGTTGTTTTGGCTAGTGATGCTGAAGTTTTTTTATAACCTGCAGGTTTATGAAAGAGCCCAACCTGCCGCTATTAAATACATGCTAATTATCCGAGTAAAGACTGGTTTTATTTGGTTTAACAAAAATATGCTTAAAAACAGAATATAAAACTGGAAATTGGCAACAAGATTGTAGATTACGCGCTTTGCACCAGTGTATTTAAAAATCCCACTATGCATCACAAGTTCATGCCATCTTGCCTTCAGTCTGCGATGAACTTGTCTCCATTTTCTTCATTGCAGAATGAGTCACCCATGCTTTTCATGAGTTTGTCATACACTCCAAGCATAAAGTTGTCAGGAGCCCAAAGCGTCCTCTCGCAGCTGTCATTATGTATTCTGGGAGTATATAAGTCGCACCTGACTAAGTTGCAGGAACAGTCGAACTATTAAAAAAAAGTGTGACTTATAGTCTGGAAATTACGGTAGTTAAATATTTTAGTTGGTCTCTGTAACCTCATCTCTGTTACTAAGCTTTTTTTTTGTGCTGAGGCTTTGGTGGTAGAAACAAAAAGATGGTTCTGGCTCTGAATTAGCATTGAAACTGGAAAAAAAAACTATTCTCTTTCAGGCTTTAGTTGCTCATCCACCTCTTCCACCTTGGCCTGTGACCCAGCAACTTGTCCCATCATCCCCGGCTGTGAGACCACCATTGAAATCTCAAAGGGCCGAACCGGCCTGGGCCTCAGCATCGTTGGAGGCTGCGACACCCTGCTGGTAGGAAACAGTTTGTGAACAACGCTTTGCTTGACTGAATCCTGCTGTTTCTAATTTGTAACTTCCACTCATCGCAGGAGTCAAATTTTAAATAGAGCACAGAAAAGTAAATTGCAAAAGTGCAAATATTTGAAAGTTTATGGTGACTTTACTTTGTCATAAAGTCACCCACAGTGCCACCCACATCTTTAGTGGCAATATAACTCAGGTCTGAAATAACTGTGGTGGCTCAGGAATGTAGGAAACGATGTTGTCACAGCCTTCCTCCTCCTGCCATCATCCTCTCAGCCCATCTATTCTGTCTGTTCAGTCAGGCTTGCTAGCAGCAGCTCTTTGTCTGGCCTCTGCCACAGCAGACAATATCCAACCCTGGAATGTAACCTCTGGTCCCCGAGTTGCACTCAACACTGGAGCTGAAACGTAACCCACCGAATCTCAGTAGCATAAATCATTAGCTTAAATTATTCTAAACAATATGAACTCTCTCTGCAGTGTTTTCTTGTTATTTCATATCCATATAATTTTACAGGAATAAGCTCCTAATGTTCTCATTTTCTTTCCAACACTTCCTCAGCACTCTCTCCTCTTATCTTGTCCTTTACTTAATCGCTCTGTTTTCTCCGTCCTCAGGGAGCTATCATTATCCATGAAGTTTATGAAGAAGGAGCCGCTTCCAAAGATGGCAGACTGTGGGCCGGAGACCAAATCCTAGAGGTGAGGTGCAATATAATGAGAGGCATATTTGACCTAGATAGGAAGAGGCTGAACACATTTCAGGGAGACGTGCGTGAGCAGCTTAAATACCAACGTTTGAGTTTGAATTTAAGGAATTAAAATGGTTTAATGCAGCAAATCCGAACGATAAGGATTCTGTAATAAAGCAGCAGTTAAATCCAAGCTGCTTTTTTGATGTTAGTGAGACAACATGGCAAAGAATGAAGGGATTATAAACAAGAAGTAAAAGTAGAATACCACGCATCCTGTGTTTTTTATGTGCGGTGACAAGTTAAGTACCCAGGCTCAACTTGGATCTGTCCTCCCTTTGACCTCCTGCCTTGTTACAGAGGGGCGGAGCTCAGGAGTGTAGCGATTGAAGCTGGGTCAGTAGTCCTGAACTGAGAGGCCCACATGCATGCCCGCACACATACACACACCATTATGGCTTAATTACCCTCCACTATTCATTTCTGTCTGAGAGCCAAGCCGGTGTGTTTAGAAAATAAGGTCAGAGAAGGCAAAGTGAAAAGAGCAGCTTCCCAGTGCACAACCATGCCATTAGCTGCTGTGGGAAAAATCCTTTGCATATCCATGGTGAAAGCTACTGCAGCATTCCTCTCTTTAATGTGGTCATTATAATAAAAAAGCTGGACATTGGTTGAGTTTTGTGGGAAGGGCTCCCTGTAGTTGTTTTTTAAGTGTTCTGACATCACCCAGTGATCTAAATGTTATTTTTTCCCTGTTTCCATATATATCAGCAGTTTTAGTAGCTTCTAAAGAAGTTAAAGGAAACTTGTGTTATTGTGTGAAATTGAGGCTATTACTGCTTTTTATAGTCCCTTGGCAGGAACATAAAGAGCTGAGTCTCGCTACATAGCACAATGCTCCAAAAAAGGAAACTTTGCAGCAGATTTTGTCTTTGAGATAGTTTCTTTTTGCTCTGCCAGGTGAATGAAATTGACCTGCGAGCGGCCAGTCATGATGAAGCCATCAATGTCCTGCGGCAGACCCCGCAGAGGGTTCAGCTAACAGTCTACAGGGATGAAACCCAGTACAAGGAGGAAGACCTGTGGGACTCTTTCACTGTGGAGCTGCACAAGAAGCCTGGCCAAGGCCTGGGCCTGAGCATCGTTGGAAGGAGGTAAAAGATACTATTTAGCATTAGCAGTCCCATGCTAATGCATCGATATCGCTGGAAATGTAAAGCAGGAGATATATTGTAGTTTTGAACAAACTTTTACACCCGAAAATAGCTGGAAAAGTGCTTATCCATGACACAGCCTGATGAGTGAAACAATGTGAACTGTAAGAATCAACAGCTTTTAATTGTATTTTTACTTTCTAATGCAGATCACGGATGCAGAGGTAACTCATGATTTATTTACCTCAATGTTTTCTGTATAAGTGGTGCAGAGGAAGCTATACAAGTAGAGCACAGCGATAAATATGTTTTAAGATTTTTACTGATCCATCTCCTGAAAGTAGGTCATTATGTTTGGTGTTAATATGTAGACTTTCCCTAGTTACATGCATTCTTTACATAGTTTATGTTGTTACCTCCACCAAGGAGGTTATGTTTTTGCCATATTTGTTGGTTTGTTTGTGTACAAAATAACTCGAAATGTTATGGATGGATTTGATTAATTTTTCAGGGAATATTGATAATGGAGAGCTCAACAAATGATTACATTTTGGTGGCGATCCAGATCACAGTCTGGATCTGAAGCCAAACGAAGCATATTCACTCCAATTGGATAAAACAGTCATGTGGGGTTACACCGAACTGATCCTTCCACGTCGCTAACAGTCTATAGTCGGCATTTCTTGGTTTCTTACCTCCGCCAAGGAGGTTATGTATTTGCCAGCATTGGACATTTAGTTGTCATGAATTGATCTAAAGACATGTAATGAACACCAAACTGCAGCTGAGTTCACGGCGAATCAGAAGTATGTCAACAGATTTCACGCATCTTCCATAGTTACGTAGATGAAAACGGTTGACACCTAATAACTTTTCACTAGGTCTGCGCTCTCCGAGTGACAGAGGCCAATAAAGCCCTAAAAAAGCTTCAAGTCGAACATTCTGTAGTAAAAAAAAAAAGCCTCTAATATTATACTTATTTTATATATGAAAGCTGTCTATCTAAACTTTGGGTTTGTTGCCATAACAGGTGAATAAAAAGTTTGCGATATCATGATTGTCAGTGCCTGAAATGTGTGCAGTGTGTCAGACAAACGCAAAACAATGAGACTCAAATCTGCTACATATGTGGAAAAGAGGAAAAAAATGCTCCCAAGAATGGAAAGTACATAGACGAGCTAAAGCTGTGCTGAAAGGAAAATGCAAGCTAGCATTTAGTGGTGAGAGGCTGTGACAGCCAAGTATCTGCGTGAGTGGGAGAGACATCAAGTAGCCATGCTTCACAGCCTCTGCGCTTGTTAGTCTACGTGGAGATTAGCACTCCAGCTATGCAGTCCACGTTTAAAACAAAGAGAGGCTCATTGTTTTCTAATGCAAGTTCTAGCTTAACTTGACTCTTTGTAAGCACTGAATTTGACTATTGAGATCATTAACTGTTGCCTCAATAGCAGCTAGTGGTATGTTTCCCTTAATTGAAGCCGTACATGTGCGAAGATCAATTATTCTGCGTGCTGTGATGGATTATACCCACCGTTACGTCTTTATCATCCCGGCAGGAATGACACAGGAGTGTTTGTGTCAGATATAGTGAAAGGAGGTTTGGTGGACACCGACGGGCGACTAATGCAGGGCGACCAGATCCTGAATGTCAACGGCGAGGATGTCAGGACAGCCACTCAGGAAGCCGTCGCTTCACTACTCAAGGTTGCTAATAATAAATCTGCTTAAAAACTCAGCCGAAGAGCGATAAAATAACTCCGTGTCTTGTGTTGCAGTGTTGTGTGGGGTCTATAAAGATGGAAGTAGGACGGTTTAAAGCAGGTCCCTTCCACTCTGAAAGAAGACTTTCTCAAAGTAGCCAGGTAATTTACCACTGATTCAACACCTCAGGAGGATACCGTTTTATCTAGTTCTTCATCAGAAACTCATTATCTTTGCTTCAGATAAGTGAGACAGGCAGCTCCAAGGTGCCTCAACCGTCATGTTTAGACTCGGAAAATGTTCCAGGAGACTCTGAGAAACTAAGCAGAAGTCAGGAATGTAAGTACCTGCAAGCAGCAGATATTAATCTAGGAAACATATCTGAGGAAGAGCAATGCATGGGAAAGAAAAGGGATGTGGAGCAGAAATCCATTACAAACGTATGCTTCTCTTCAACATTCTTGCAGCTGTGGAGCATCAGGACATCAGAACTATTGAGTTTATCAAAGGACCCAGTGATTCTTTGGGTATCAGTATAGCCGGCGGGGTGGGCAGCCCCCTGGGAGATATACCCATCTTCATCGCCATGATGAATCCGGTCGGCCTGGCTGCTCAGACACAACTCAAGGTAAAAGACTCACATTTATCTGGCCTTTAGAGGCGTATAATATGAGGATTCATGCATATCTTCAATTCTTTTATGAGATTTGATGTGGAAAATCTCAGTTATGTACAACACTCTTACTCCTCTTCACTTTGCTGAGTGAATCTCAAACACATCCAAAGGTCAGGAGCATGTGGCCCTCGCAGATATGAAACAATTGTAACGTTGTCTGACAGACTGGAGGAGGACAATAGCCACAACTAATACGGATAATAAATCTCCCACTCCTGCATTTAGATCATGAAGTGTGTAAAAGGACGCATTGAGGTGAATGGAGGGAATCTTGAATGATGTGTTTATGCTGATTTGTGTTTGCATTGAGAATGAGAAATGAAACTTCCACATAATGAAATTACTCAGCTGAACTAAAGCTGAGTTCTGCTTTTGTATGGAATTAAGAACTGATTTGTTTCAGACCACCGAAACCAAAGACAGTCAAAACAGTCTTTTTTTTTTTCCTTTGCAGGATGGAGGAAAATGTAGCAGAATAAACTTTTTCCCAGAACAAAATTCACTGCGAATTGTGCCAAGTTTTTTTTTTTTCTTTTTAAACTTTCTATGTGCACCAACTTGTTGAAATGGTGTCACTTTTCTTCCAGATTGGAGACAGAATTGTCAGCATATGCGGCACCTCTGCTGAAGGGATGAGCCACTCGCAGGCTGTCAGTCTGCTCAAGAACGCCACGGGTACAATACAGCTGCAGGTCCGTCTCCCACAACACACACCCATACAGTTTCCCTCCCAGCCCTCATGTCTCAGCTGGATAAACCTGCAGTCATGTAGATAATCTATCGCTCAGTTTGTATTCCTCTCATGCTTTAATTGACCATAAAGGTGAGGTGTAGAGTAGCAGGGGCTGATTCAGTAACATAAAACTTCTCGCCCTCTTTCTTTATCTCATCTGTCAATCTATGGAGCTAGATTTGACTTTTTATTGAACACACGAAAATATACAATCTGAGAGGTTTTGGAAGGAAAAATATAAATTTGATAGTGTAGGACCAGCTCTTTGCAGGAATAATCACAGCAACAACTTTGATGCAGAAGCGGGAGGAGTCTTCTTACTGTCTCACCGCGGCAGAAAGGAGTAAGGTTCCTGCGCCACTCGGTTCCGAAGTTGCCGCTGGGATTGATTAGATCCTGCGAAGAGTTGTACACTAGGCCTACTGGTATCAGTATTTTTGTGTTACATCAGTTTTGTGGCGAAAGATATCAACAGACCTGCAGGTTTGAAGCTGAGCGACACGGTTTTAACAAGCTGACACAATGAGGAAGACGGAACCATCATCACCATCCAGCTGTCACTCTGGCTCACAATGGCCAATGGCAGCATGAACACACCACTGCACAGTTTTCACTTCGATAGCAAAAAAACTTGAGACGATAGCAAAAACTGAGGATTTGAGAGCAAGAGCAAAAAGGTTTTGAGAGAGAAGAAATTGTATTTACGTAAAAATTTCACTTTGACAGCAAAGAAAATAAATTAGAGTAAAAAAAATGTTTGAGATTCTTTTTTAAAGAAATTTATATATTTTAAAATGTAAAATATTTTTTATTTATTCAGTGACAGAATATTTTGTCTCAAAAGATTTTTACTAATAAATATTATTTCTTTCTATCAGTGTGAAAAAAAATTACTATCAAATATCAATTTTTCCTTCAAAAACATTCTTTCCCTCTCAGATTGTATATTTTCTTGCATTCAATAAAAAGACAAACTAGCTCCATATCAATCAAGCCCAGAACATCATAACAGTGACACTTTGTGAATGCAGGTGGTAGCAGGTGGGGACACCACCGTGACAGGTCCCTCTCAGGAGCACGTGGGGGGCGCTTTGACGTCCAGCAGCATCTTCCAGGATGACATTGGGTATGAAGCTATCATGTCTATCTCCTCCCTTTAATGTTGGTCTGTCAAATGAGCTCAAATCAAATTTCCACGTCTTAAATCTGCAAAATCTTTTAGATATCTCTGTCTGCCTTTTTTCAGCCCACCACAGTATAAAACTATCACTCTTGAAAGGGGACCTGACGGACTGGGTTTCAGTATTGTCGGAGGACATGGTAGTCCTCATGGAGATTTGCCAATTTATGTCAAAACAGTCTTTGGAAAGGTAACACGGTCATGCTGCAACATTTCATCTTTGCAAATCTATATTTTGCATTGTATTAATAAAAGCCACTTGCACCCGTGTGCAATTTCAGGGAGCGGCAGCAGAAGACGGACGTTTGAAGCGAGGAGACCAGATCATGGCTGTTAACGGACAGACTCTGGAGGGCGTTACTCATGAAGAAGCAGTTGGCATCCTGAAAAGGACCAAAGGAACAGTCACACTCACTGTGTTATCATAAACACGCACAAGCATAAACATAAACTATAGTCAGTATTTTCATACACTTGCATCAGAAAACCTTTAAATAGCAACACAATGTGGCGTCATGTTTAGCAGTGGGAGAAATCACATCTCTCGACTTATCTGTGAAAATATCCACACTGAAATGCGAGCAACTAGATCATTGTGAAGAAGCTTTTTGCTCATTGTAGGTCTGAACACTGTGATTCATGAAAGCCTGCTAGAAGTAGATATGCAAAATAATGAAAGGAAGTCACACAGCAGTTAAGAGTTTTAATTATGTGAAGCATTAATGACACTGGAGTGTGTAGTATGCAGTATGTTATCACTGCATTGGTTTGAGACCAATACAAAGAGCTATAATGCTGCTAAAGCTGAAATGAAAGGTATTATGTCACAGTATTTCTCTTTTTTTCCAGGTATTAATGTCACACCTCATGTGAGTGTACAGAAAAGTAAATGAAGTGCTTTGTAGGATTATGTGAACAAGTGGTTTAAATTGCTTGGCCGGTCAGATGATCTGAGTGCAGTTGGAGCTTCCTGTTTTCCTGCGACAAAGTCACCAAATGTGTAGTCTGTGAAGTCACTGGGCGTGTGTTCTTTAGTCTCAGCTCCAGAGAAAATCTCTATTTTATCACTTTAAATGGGATTGTAAATGTGTTTCTAGTATTTTCAGTGTGACTGTATTAAATCTGTCCACACTGAACTAATTAAAAGTGACCTTTGGATTCATTCTGTTTGACTTTTGGGTCATATTTTGCCTTTTTTTACTTGAAATTATTGAAATAATACATTTCTTTTTATCATTTTATACCTGTGATCTTTCAGTCGGGGGGACTTTGAGAACAGATGGTGCCAGATGGCCATTTTGGAAACCTCACCTAAACTGGCTAAATCATTCTTATTGTGTTTGTCTCCATTTTACCAGAGTTGTCATTTGCAGAGATAATGTTCACATTGTTAAAAAAAAAAAAAAACATTGTTAAAAGTGTTTACTTTGACTCCAAGAGTATTCAAATTGACCTTGCGGTTGCAGACATATACTGACTTCATTTGAGGTGCAATTTTAGTGCCTAAAATAGGCATTAAGATCGTACGCATACTTGTAATTTTACATTGTTGATAATACATACTATTATCATTCAATATGGATTGATGATTTATATTGCAGTGCCAAACATTATAATTTTATTTATATGTTTAATAGCTTGCAAAATGAGCCATTTCATTCAGTAACTAATTTCTAAAAGTTTTTTTAAGTACTCTCCCCTGTCAATATTAAATTAGGGCAACTGTAATTAACAAACGGATAGCATACTGTTATTGATCTTGGTGAAAGTCCATCCATCTATTATCCGTAATGCTTATTACAACCAAGGGTCAGGGGTAGCTGGAACCTATCCCAGTAATCGTTGGGCGAGAGGCAGGGTACATCCTGAACAGGTTTTCTATCACAGGGTGAAAGTCTTGAATCAAAAATATGTACAATAACAAACATGGATGTTTTCTAGATAATATTTTATATCATGCTAGCCGTAGTCTGTCATGTCATTCATGTCGTTTTAAATCAGGTCAGTATCATGCTTTTTGAAAAGATACCAAAATACTCCAAAATTTCTAGTTGCTTTCTTTTTAGTTGTAATTAAGATCGTATTAAATGATAATTGGTGGTCATATATAAAATTATGTATGCTCTTGTATCTTGTATGTGTTAAGCGTCACTTGAATCCACATGTCATACAATGATTAACTAAAAGCTTGATGCATCCTATCATTTAATTATTCTTGAAAATGTCTTCATTCCAAAACACGAGGATAAACATTTCACATTAGTAAAGAAATGGTAGTTATTGAGTCATGTGAAATCCAGGGCAACTTTCCCTTCATACATGTTACTTCATACATGACATCTACCTTAAATCACCCAGATCAATTTTCTATCTGGCAGATAAAAGCAAATTACTGCTGCCGCGAGCCACATTTAAATGAAAGGCAAATAGCAGCTCAAGTTAAATTAATTGTACACGAACAAAGACTTGTAGAGTCTGGGATGAAAGTGGAACAGCTCATATGGTCTTGCTTCAGTAAATGTTCGTCACTAGAGACGCAATAAAGTCCAGATACAGAGAGAAGAGTTCTCCATTAAAAATATGGCATCATTTATTCAGAGTCAGTGGAGTGTTAGAGAAAAACATTATAGGACTCCTTTGTGTAGAAGTGCATATCTTCAGCTGTTGGGTGACTCCTTCAACTGCAGGTCGAAACCAAACGGTTACCTGCAGCTGCTGCTGGCCACAGCGCTAGCTAGCTCCCGCCTTCACTCGACAGCTGAGTTTTCTTTCAAGGCATCTGTTGTTTTTAAGACCCTGGTGGGTTTAAGGTTACCCCACCATCCTCCAGGTTAAAGAGATACTGCTTGGTTTACACAAAGCTTGACCGCACAAGCTCTTTAGAAGTGAGATCAAACATGGCGACTGCGTCACGCTTGACTTATATGTGGCTACATGGTATGAGGTTACACAACAGTGTCGTCAAAGTTAGAGGCTTTTAAATGGCTAAATTATCAAACTGACAGTAAGACTTCACAATTGAATGGAAGTTGTCTATAAAATGGGACTTCTGCACTGTAGTTTGTAATACATTTTAACGTTTTTTGTCCACTTGTATACATAATGCCTGCTCTGTAAATTAATGTATTTGACCCATGAGTTCGTCACTGCCTGTTCAAACATTTCATGGCTCAGTACCTTCATGACGTCAGCTACACTGACAACCAAGATGCTAAACAAACAGTAATTTATAGTTAATTATTGGAACATGATGACTCAGCGAACATATTTTAACAGGATATCATGCCAGGTAGAAGGCTGAAAAGATCAGTTAGCTGATAAGAGAACTAATAAAAAAACAAGGTGGAGGAAGCGTTTTGGATTATGCCCAGCAAAGCACAGTTTGACTAAGCTTGAAAGCAGGGGATTTATTTGAACTAAGGAATTTATCATTTGTACCATCACCGAGGGAGTTTGGGCATGAACATAGTCATGCTTAGCCATGCTTATCAAGCAGAACATCTAAGGGATGAAGTTGGATTTCTGTTCACCAAAAATGCCACTGTGTTGGTTAATGTAGTGGAAAGGGGCTGATACGTGACACTGTCAGTAATAAAGCTTGTATCGACCTTCATTTGACTTGATGGTTTGGCTGATTTCTTGCTAAATCATTTTCAGAGATGGCATTATGAGAGAAGGCAAAAGCCAAAGCCAAAGTGTCTTGCATCTGCCAGACAAACCAAACTGCCAGATAGCTTTGAGCAGACACGCTTCTTCAACAACATCTGGAATCTGCAATCTTTTGCTTCATCAAACATGTCCTTTTAAAAACAGTTTCTTACAGTCTTGGAGGGGAGCTTGCCTTCTGGAGTTTTCCCTGCCAATGACGCCATCTTGCATACACGAACCAGCACACACGTAATTAAATTTCCACTGGGGCTGCGGTGTTAAATTGCTTCTCAGTGGACACAGTGCTCAACAAGCAAAGATAATCATCACCAGAGACACTCAAAAAAGGGGTGTCTGAAGTAATCAGTTGACCTTTCTGCAAGGTGACTATGTTGCCTCAAGTCTTAGCATACCTGTCAGAAAGATTAGTGCATCACAGACGCGCACAATCCACTGCATTGTTTGACTCAGCCCGCATGTTTTGCTCTTTAGCACTTCTTCCTCTACACACAATTGCATAACTGTGCAAAGTGGGTGGAGGATGTCAGCAATGGTGGAATCTCTCCAGTCAAGGCAAATAAAACAGATTCCAAGTACATTTATCTTAAAAAAAAAAAAAAAAAAAAAAAAAAAAAAAAGAAGTGATGTGGAATTTGGTGACTCATACAAAATTTGAATAAAATGAAGCAAAGTATATTATTTTAAGCTTTGGATCAAAGTGCATGATTAAAATGACAAAGGAAAACTTCAAACGTCTTTTAACTGAAGCACATAGAGAGAAATAGTTAATGTTGGAGTAAACAGAAACCAAGAAATGAGCATTTTAAGCTAATGGCTTTCCTTGTTTTACACATGTTGCTTTGACATCTTGATTCTAGAATAAATAAATACAAAGATATATAACTGTGTTTATTATATTTGTTATTTTTAGTTACAATTATATTTCTTGGCGTAAACAGCAAGGGCAAAAACAAACATACTTTCCTTCATTGTAACCTAAAATTATGCCATAGTCAAACTCTGAACAGGAAACTGGATGTTATCATGATTTACAATGAGGTTTTCCTCATTACAAGGATAACCACAGTTCAGCACAAAGTCTCACATTCCTTCAGTGTTGAAAGAAACTGTTGGAGTTAAGCAAATTACATCACCCTGGGTCAGATTTCCTTGACACCTTTGGTGTGTTTGCAAAAAGTGGATTGAGTGCGAGGGACTGAGGATCATGTTTACACAGACAACAGAGCACATGTTCAACGAGAGAACAGCAAACACTGGTATTAAATATTTGGAGCTGATCCCTTAACTGCACTCAGGACATGTCAACAGTACAAACAGTCTGCTGAGTTTAGGCTATGATAACAGCACATAGGACAGCATTTAATGGGCTATCTCAACACAGTGCACTATAATCTGCAACTGTGCAGCAGTTTGCCGGAAGCTGCTTCACCATAAGGCCTGCAGCTTGTCTTAAAAACACCTTGTGTGCTTTGCTCGGTATGTTTGCGTTTCAGCTTCAGCTGCAAATTACATCACCGCAGCTGAGATCTGATAAGACAGCGAGTGAAATCATCGCTTCATGAGCTCTATGTAAAGTAATGCTGTAACACAGATTCTTTGAAATGTTTGCAGAGCTGAGGGTGAGAGAATCACCTGTGTTTGCCTATAAGAGATGCACATGTCTGGCCTTGTGACAAAGGTGAAGGCCTGTTCAACATGGACAGGAAAAGTATGGTGTGAAATAACCTTCTTTGTTTGGTATTCTTGAACCTTAATATCCATCCATCTGTTTTCTATACCAATGAAAGATTGCGATGTACCTTAATATTACACTTTCTTTAAAGTTCAAAACAAAATGAAATACAACAGAGAATTGAACCAACTACTTAAACATGTTGGAAACACTCATATGTGTTAATGCCAAACCAATCAATATGGTTGTTTAGATTGTTTAGGCACACATTAAAAAAGTTGAGCAAGAATAAATTTGTTGCACAACCCTGTGATTTTTCTATTTTTAGTGTGACCTGAATTCATTATGCTAGTCAATCAATGTGCAGGTGTTAGGGTTCCAACATCTGATAATGGCTATTAAGAATGATGCACTTGCAGAAAACAGGAATCAGTGATTAAGAGAGGAGTATTTATTCCTAGGCTTAAATTTAATTGTTAACTCTACCAGATACAAGGGAAACAATGGGTGGTAAAATGTGACCAATGCCAAGTTGAGTATTAAGACATATACTAATCTATTACAAACAGCTCAAAGTAAAGTTATCCAGATCATGTGGGAACCTTCTCTGTAAAAAATGATAGACTCAGCCTGTCATGACATCAGCCATTGGTTTGTGGAGAACCTAAAGTTTTCATTATCATCAGGGTTTTTAAAACAGAACTGACCAAATATTGGCCAGATGGTTGAATAGCTGATTGGATAAAAGTACTGCCTTTAATTATGATTTTTTTATTATTATTCTCAGACGCACATCCAGGACATTGATTAAAAGAATTTACTGTAGCTAATGAAATCATAATGACATGTGGGGGAAAAGCTACTGATCTACTTTTTATTTTAGCAAAATGGCTGTTTATTGGGGCTACGATTTTAAGAGTCACTCTTTATCAGCTGTCAGTTTTCATGCCAAAGGCATTTGTGCATTGGCTACATGGCTGATTGCGGAAAGCTATGTTGTATCCTCAGGATATAAGTCTAGGGATGCAACACCCCCACCTTTAAATTGGGGCTCGTCCAGGATCTGAACCCAGGACCTCTAGCCCCCCAAGCAAGAGTCATACCCCCAGACCTATGTCCTGAGGATATAACATTTAGTACAAACAATTCACCATTACTGCAACAAACAAAAACAAGTGTACCGCTCCCTAAAAGAGAGATAAATTAAGCCTGATTCCTTTTTGGGGTCTTTAATGTCCAGTTAGTATTTGGTAATTCATGTACAATCTATCGAGAAATATCACTGGGGTCTTACCAATCAATACAATGTCATCAACATATGTGTTTGCTCCACATGCGTTAATAGGCCACATTATTGACTGCTCCTTCCCTGCACTGGGTTAAAAATAAAGGCATGCTATTGATTTGAAGTCATCATGGAAAATTTAGTCAATGATGAAAACCCATTTATGCTTGTGGGCTTGCCTGCAAGTTGGGCCATTTTCAATCTTTGTTCAGCGGACTTCACAGTGAAGCAAATGTCACATGAAATGACACACTATGTATATAACTGTTTTTAAGTGGGTCATGTTCAGGCTTTGACTTGTCTGTCTTTTTTTAAACTCATGTCGAACCCCTTTTATTATCCTGAAGATGATGTTTTGTTAGAGGCTTTGTTATCAACCCCAGAGTTACAGCCCTGACCCTTTATCTCCTTTTTAAGACTGACCTACTGTTGTTCATTTGAACGTGTGGTGCTGAAGGTGAAGAGTTTAGTACTGAAACATAGAAACCTTTCAGCCCTCAGAAAATTAGAGGTCATATTAAAACCTATGGTCTCCCAAAAAAGTTCTTAGGTCTGTGACTCAACATGTACATGCACTACACAACTCTTATTTAACTTTAACCTACAAACGCAGACATGCGTTTATAGACATGCAGACATGTAAAAACAAAGACTTACAAAAACAATGTTACAGCTCATTGCCAAAAGGATTATGTGTACATCTTGGTTTTGCATGTAACATGTCAAATGATATTCAATACAAAAGTATTTCGATCTTGTAACGTACTTAGAAAGGGAAGACGCTCCTGAATGAATTGTTGTTCATGCTGAGGTTATTTTTTAAGGAATAGCAATAAATGAAGCTGGACAATAATGCAGTGACAGCTCTAAAGGTGTTGCTGCAGTTAAATTCCAGCTCTCTTGTTTGATTTATGAGGATGCCCCGCAGGGTACGAGGCAGCAAAGACTTCCACTTGGCTCTAAACTAAACCGTGACAAGCTGAATGTGGGCCTCAGTGGGGGTTTAAAATAAGTTTCCATGTCCCCTGATCAGGTGAATGTGTCTCACCGCTTCACGTCTGGTTTTGCAATGCTTAAAACATTCTTTCCCTTTTTCCCACAGGATCACAGATGCCAGATAGTCTTGGAGTAAGGTTTTACTTCCTGTACTGTTCCCAAGCTTTAAACAAATGTAATTATGTTGTCATCTGCACTGCTAGCAATGGGTGCAATGAAAAGATGGCTGGGTTGCACCAGTGGCTATCTGATGCATCTCTGATTGTTATACTGGTGATAAAGAAAGAAATGCAACAGGGAGACATGTTCACATGCTTTCGAAAACAACACTTGCTGTAAATGTCTGAAATTGCTCTCACATATGTATGAAACTGGAATCTGTTGCTTGTGTGGTTTTAGTGTTATATATGACTAGGATCGGAACAATGTTCTTCAGAAAGATACATACACAGGTGCACTTCAAACCCATAAAAGCTTATTACAATATGCATTTGTGAATGTGACAAGTTGTCTTTCAATGTTTTTACAACAAAGCCAAAACTATGCTATGGCTACTTATGAGATGCTCAGACTGGTTTTTGTTTTTAGAAAATTTCTTGGAAGGTCTTTGCATCAAGTAAAGAATTTATCTTGCCGAAGCTTTAGTGTATTGAGGTACAACACCTCCAGTATGCTTGCATTAAATCCGAGCTAATACATTGATCTACAGTAGTGTCCTACGGGCAAGCAATTATTGAATGTGATAACATCTATCATTACACAATGATAGATGTTACATTACATTCACAAACATAAAATTGGATTACCGTGTTTTTCGGACTATAAGTCACTCCAGACTATAAGTTGCATCAGTCAAAAAATTAGACGCAAAGAGGATAAGAGTCGCACTGAACTATAAGTTGCATATATTTCTAAGTCCTGCCAGCAAATATGATGTTAATATTCTTGGAAAGTACCAGAGTGTTGAGACATAACTGTTCTATTGACACACTTCTTCAGGTAGTACTGTATATTGCCAACTTGCAATTGGCAACAACAAGATTCTAGATTGCACGCTTTGCACAGGTGTATTTAAAAGGAGCCATATTATGCAAAATGGAATTTTATGAACTTTTAACCTTCTATTAGTGTTAATTGTACCTTAAAAAATCCTGGAAGCAGTTTTATTTTTCATCCATGCGTTTTTGTAGTTTTATCGCTTTAAAAAGAAGACTGCAGTTTAGGCAGAGCAAACGGCTGACTCCACTGCTCCTACACAGTACGGTGGAGACTCCCCCGCCGCTACCTAAAAACTTAAGTGGCTGCTCCTGCACGCTCGTCAACAGACACGCCCCCCCTACACAAGGGAATCTGTGTTTTTTTCGACCGAGCGGGCCAGAATTTGTGGTTTTTGACCATTAAAACTCAGACTCCTGGCTCTCAAAAACTGGTTGAATCCAGGCTCCAACTCTTTGCTTGGCCAGAGGTGGAAACACCTCATGTTGCTTGCCTCTGCAGCTGGGGGCGGAGTTACCATAGAGTTTAAACACGGACCAACAGTTTAACAACAGAGAAGAAATTAAATATAAAAACAAGCAGAAATAATCTGATTTGTCAGATATAGTTGTATCTGTTTACTCTAGCTTACTGCCAGGAAGCACAGAGTCCGTTTTTCTTTGCAGAGATCCAAACTACAAGTGGCAGAAATAGCAGGAAGTAACTCTAGCCAAGAAACGGCTGTGGCATCACAAGCTGATAAACAAATTAAGTCAAGTTTAAAAAGAAGCTCAAAACTCCAACAATGAGTTTAAACACCAACATCTTAATGAAAGAGAAGAAATTAAACATAAAAACTAGGAGCAACTTCTGTTCACTTTGGCTGCTTTGGCATAGGATAGACTGTAGAATGGCAAATATAGCAAAATACGGTCCCAGCTATGTATCACAATTTCAGGCCATCTTTCCTTCAGCTTGTGATGAACTTGCTTTATTTTATCGTTGCAAAAAAGTAACCTCTACTTTTCATCAGTTCCACACAAGTTTTCATAAACTCTAAGCTTTCTTTTTGCTGCTTGATAACTGAAAAACTTTATGCAACCAAAAACAGCCGAGCTTTTAGTGGTACTAGCGCAGCATAAAGTTGTCACAAGCCCAGAGTGTTCTCTCATGGCTGTCAGCATATATTTTGGGAGTATATGTTGCAGGAACAGTCAAACTATTAAAAAAGTGTGACTTATAATCTGAAAAGAACAGTAATTTTGGCTGCCACTTCCTTCTGAGATTAATTTGATTACTATAAGGACGAATACAGACATTGGTTGGGTGGATCTGATTGTTATGAAAGCTTATTTCTGTTTGTTGACAGCTACTAACAGACATGACAGCAGGACATCACAAATATGTGACAATACGCTGAGTTATCTCCACATGACTTCAAGGATTTAATGGCCATTGTGGCTACACTCTTCATGACGAGACAATCAGTCATTTATTAATTATTACTGCATGATTTTATGATTTGTTATACTGTGATCACTTGATATGCAGGTAAGACACACCAGGCATCTCCTGAAGAGCTGAAGCCTCGTTGAAATCTGTCATCATGGAAGCAACATTCCTATATGATGACTCATGACTCCAGCATTGTTGGAACATATCTATAGAGAACATCTCTTTCGGTTTGTGGTGCTTTAGATATTTCCATGTAAAAAGGAAAATTCTGTATCAGTGAAGCATAAGAGGAGCCTTCTGCAAAGCCTTGCAGTCACGTATCTCTCCTCCTACTCTTTCCAGAAGTAGGCTTTAGTGGAATCTGGGTTATGCAGCTCAGCTCGCCGAGATTCCTCATGAGTTTTAGCCTCCAACTCAACACAAAGAAAGATGCATTAATAACTTGTAGAGCAATTGTCATAATGACACACAATATGATTTCACCAAATATCTTATAAAACTTCAATCAGCATCCTGAAAACACAAATTGATTTGTTTGTGAACTATCTTGAGATGAATGTATTAAAGCGAAATGGAAAGAAACTTGTCAACAAAGGATATATAAATTATGGCAAATGCCATTTAAACAACCAAAGTCATCTGGTAGTGAGCAAATACAATTTGTCCCCATTATGCTGCTTTTATATGGTACAACCGCTTGATTTCATAGTAGAATAACTGAAGGAGCCTCTTGTCCAGAACCTCTGCTTGAAGCCAAAAAGATGCATACATTTAGGATAAAGCTATACCTTGTAATTCAGACCAAGATTAAGTAAAGACTCTCAGGAATGGCGGCCTTAAAATGACTTGGAAACAACTACAATAAAAAAGAATAAGAGGAAAGATGGAATGTCACACAACAAGACTCAAACTGGTAATGAAGACAGTGAAACCAGATTAAAACATGTCGACAAAATCACTAAAGAGTAACAGACATTAATACTGTAACAAAACAAATATATTGCAAAGAGCTTGTAACAGTGTCTATATTAATCAGGGGGTTGTGTTTATTTTTTATCTTGCATATGGAATCATTGATTTATAGTCCCTTTGTGCACACGACTAAAAGACATTTGATTCTTCTCCTGTGTTATTACAAGAGACTGTAACCATTAAGATCTTCACACTCCCAAAGACGTCGTTTTAAGTTCATTAGCAATTATTCACTGAGTTCTGTCAGAATCATACAGAAAGTTTAAGCTTTTTTCTAAGCATGGACACACGAGGAAGTGATCCTGAGAAGCTATTAGCAGAATAATTTACAACATAATGGGCCTGGTAGTTTTTTAAGGCCAGGAAATCTGCCTGGCTCCTCTAAGCACTTTTAGTCTGGCTGCACTCTGCATGATCATTTGTCTTTATTAGTCTCTTTGCAAAAGTCTAACATCCTCACCTATGTGGCCGCAACACTGATAGAAGCTGGGGTTAGACCGTTCGACTATCTATCTACATAAGCAGACGAGCTGTCAGCAAGCTCTGCACCATGGATTCAAACGACGAACCTGCTCAGGGGCAATCATTAACGCAAACTGCCGGCAGCCTGAATACTGTCAGTTCAGCTCTCAGACTCTGCAGTCATTGTATCTGTTTTACTAGTGATGTCATCTTGGCAGGCCTGTACTGCTTTATTGATCGTGTGGGTTAAACTTAATCTGGCATAAAAGAACTTTAACAAATAAAAAAAAGCCCTACCAAAGCTGTATTTTAATTATCAGCTGCAATGATTATCGCCAACACATGAAAACACATAGAAAAACAAAACAACAGTGTGTGACAGATGCCACCATAAACCGTTCTGTAACTCCTGTTTGACAGCAGAAGTCTGCTGAGTCCTATCAGTAACAGCCTGCTAAGAGGCTTTACCCCTCCCCTCCTGCCCCACCCCGGCACAAAGAACTGCCTGTTAGGCCAGGGAGGCATCCCAGGAGTCAGCCAAGACAGGTGGCTATCCCCATGGGGTATGTATGTGGGGGCTGGGAGGCAGAATGCTGGAGTAATCAGACAAGTCGAGACAAAAGCATGGTGTTATTTCACCGCTGTGGCTTTTAAACAAGTTAGGGGTTGTGTATTTATTTATACTTTACATTGCCAGATTTAGCATACGGCAACATTTCCTGTCTACAATTTAGAATTAATGGGATCTTTATGCGATTTTACGTTGCATTATTAGATGATGTTTTCCATCAAGATGCATTGCATTGTGCAAGTTTGGCAACAGAGCCAAGGTCCACTTCACTCAAGACAGCGCTAATAATCATTTTTGAGCAGTTCCCAACTCATCTCTTATGCCTATATGCACCATGATATTGAAATATCAATGCTTCTGAGGACTTTGAACCAGTAAAGATTATAGAAATGCAGATAAATGTGTTTTCTACTTCGGTCTAATCTAAACATATTCATGCGTACATGAGTGGAGACTTTTCTTCTTGAACTTTTCTTTTGCAAAGGTAATTCAAAGCTTCAATAATAACGCGGGAGCAGACTAGGTCATCCCGTTCCTTCTCACATAGAAACGGCCCTGTGTTTTCATTGACGCTTTGGATTTGAATGAGAAGGCTTTAATAGGGTGCCAAGGGAACCTTGCCAGTTTTTCCCTAATCTCCTGCCGGATATTACAGGTCTTTTACCTTTTGCACCAAAACACTTGAGTGAAATCTTCAAGGTCTTGTTACAGCAGCTTTGAGATGCAGAGGAGGGTTTTTGTGGAGGTCTTGAGGTTTGAACTTGGATGAACCTCGAGAGAGCTGAATAAATGAACACTTACTGCTTTGTGTGTTTGTCAGTGTCTAAAATGTACAAGATTAAAAATGGGGAGAAATTGGATGATATAAAGATGAAAATTGCAGGGAAACAAAAAGAGAATAAAGCTGGGAATATGCCTTGACAGGCCTTAAAAATGTTGCACAAGATCTGCAGTTTCTAATGCTAATGCTTTTAATTCAAAAAAGGCTACAGATTGTGCCATGGAAGGGTTTCCCCTCCCAGGACAGTGGCAGGGGGAGTATTTTTTCTTTCCCAAGAGGATCACATCGCTTTCACATTGAGGATGATAGTTAATGAGAGAGTGTGGACAGAATTGTTGGGAAAATGGGATCTAATAGGGGCCAGGAACTTGCGCTGCTCTGAGATAATGTGAAGAGAAACGATGACAGAAAGGCACATAAACAACCAGCCAATGGGTGGGAAATAACTTATTGAGGCCAAGGTAGCAGTGACTGCACTCTGAGATTTCTCAACAGAATCCCTTCTGGGCATGAAAAATTAGAAAATGCATTTCTTGCCAGTTAACCGAACAAGCGTTCCAGAGGAACTGAATCCCAGTAAAAGCAACAAACGCATCAATTAGTACAATATCAGAGTAAGTCAATCCTGAAATTCCTCTAAACATGACAACAAAATCTTATGCTAACAACCAGCAAATTAGTAAAAAAAAAAAAAAGTCCAAACTAGGCTAATTCACAATGAACAAAGTTTCTTGACCTCTTTAGGTCAAAAAGTTGTAACGGTTTCCTGCTGACCCTAAGCTGCCCCCATCTGAACTGAATGGGTGTCTTGGGAATTACAAAGTATTCATCTACAGGGAATCATTCTGAAGGAAAAATGTTTTTGCCAACCACAGCTAGATACCAGCTCTGCTCTTTTAATGACACAAGGTCAAGTTGTGTCAGGAAACACTTGAAAAAGATTCTTGAACTCTTGGCCTGCTGCTAGGAGGGCTCCTCATCTCCACTGGTCGGCAGTGACATAATTAATGTGGGAATATCGAAATGGGAGCATCCATTTTTCTAAGATTTACAACAAATCAAATCCATTAGTTGTGAATAAAAAAAAACTAAATTAAAGCTAAGATAATCACAATCAAATGAAGTTAAAAATATTTCTCTCATCTTTATTATTTATAACATTGCTGTCAAAGACGCTCTGTCAGGGTCAGGGTCTTCTGTAGACGTCTCTTTGAATCCTTGTGTAGCCAGGATAGCCAGAGAGAAAACGGGAGGAGATCTAAATGGGATACAGACGATTGTTGTTCTCTTCTTTATTTCTGCTGAAGGTTCCCAGCTGATTTAGCGTGCTGTTTAATCTCAGCTGGCTGAACAGCTCAGACTGCGGTCAGGAAAAAAAAAAAAAAAGCTCAATCCAGAGATGCATCAAAAGCAGGCGGGATGTCAAAGGCCAACTTAACACATAGTGGGATAAAAAGAGAGGAGAAAATTAGGTTGAAATTCATTCACATTGGTGTCTTTAGTCTGCGCTGCGATGTCTTCCTATCCATCATTAGCAAAGGAAATGTAGGTGAAATGTGGAGCTAATGGGAGAAATGAAACTCTCATAACTGATGACTAATTAGCCTAATTAGCAGGTGGCAACCTCTGGCTGCCGATTTTGAGGCTAATAAGGAAGTAGAAATACTTGCAGTTCACCACTATGCCTGGCTCCAAGAAAGAGCAAGTCCCCTGGTCTCCCATGTTAAAATGTCAGATTTCATAGCTGAAATAAACATGTTTACAGAGTGGCTCCAAAAACTTTTTTCGGTTTAATAGGTAAAATTTTTCAGCATGATAACTCTCATTATCATGCCGATAATCATGCTGGGGAGGGGTTCCATGTTATCTTAATCTTAAATTTAGAGGCGTGTGCTTTTGATTTCTATGTGTCAGAAAGACTATCAGCATTATCACTGGATGCAACTACGTGCTTCCTACGTGCTCCAACGGAGCTCTATCAGCGCTACCTTTTCATCCATTTTTGGATTTCCGGTAATGACGAAACACTAAAATGTCAATGGTTGGACCCGTCTATGGGCTTCAAATCCACTCTTCAGAAACCTATGGGTGATGTACGCGCTTTTCAGTATTTAAACAGTCAATGCTAATTAGCTAAAAAAAGCCAGTATAATCACTGGAAAACATCACAATAATATCACTTCATGCCTTTAGTAAAGAACATTTCTCAATCAACAGTTTATTAAATCTAAAATGGAGCGTAAGAGAATTTAGATCTGTAATCTGGAGCATCCAAAAGCTTCAGTTTTTTAAAATAATCATGTTTTTTCTCAGTTATCTGTTCTTTACCTTTGCTGGGATAAACTAACCAGATTTTATTTTGTTTTAGTGACGCCTTTTCTGAATTGGCAATTGGCAAAGTACAGGTGATTTACTATATGAAATTGAAATAGAAAATATATAAAGAATGTTCAGAAGGTAAAGGTTTTGGCAGTAGCTGTTAGCCACAGATGCTTATGCTCAATGCTTATGAATTGTTAACCTGTTTTCTTTAACATGTAGGCACATCTGCAAACAGAAACAGGTTAAATCCTTTATACTATATACCAAATTAGACAACATACAGGAATGCCAAGGCGCTATCCTGCAGACTGTGGTTGATCAGTCCCTGATAATCATGACTCTCTGAGATAGTAGACTGTAGTGTTTACTGGACAAGACTGTGGAAATTTGACCCATTTCAGATCCACCATATGAGATTTTAAAGTCAGTAGATGTGTTTTTCTGTGACAAAGGCAGAAAAGAACTGGGTTGTGTTTATACTCTAAGTAAAATTCAACATGAACATACATGCTTTCCCAACTGATAAGAACACTGTGATTGAATCGATGCAAACTACTCTAAATGCTTTCACTTTCCATCAAAATCCCAGAAGTTAGCAGATGTTGGTGATTCTTGTTGTTTTGGTCGTTGTTTTTTCTTCTATCAGTGTACAGAGAGCTTTACTCATTAAAGAAGCAGTGAACCTAGCTACAAACTTTGCAACAGTTTAATGTATTTACAAGCATCATCTCTGATGGCAACACAACACCTGGGTGCACCTGGGCCAGGATGAAGCTTTGTCTTTATCCAATAGATTAAAAAACATATCCATGTCTTTATCAAGGCTTTTTTTCCTTAATTCATTGTACGTTCATTGTCTGCAGCTGGTACAAAATACAGCTGCTCCTTTTGTAATAGAAGCAAAAAAAACATGCTTATGTAAAATCAGTTCTGGTCTCCCTCCACCTGATTCATTCTCATCACTAGATTCATTTTAATACAATTTTTTTAAGGTTTTACTTTATCCTCATAGTTTAAGCTTACTAGGTGTTATGTTCCGATGTGGTGCAGAGAAAGGAGGACTCAAAATTGTGGAGGGAAAAACAAAACAGAATGTTTATTGTCCAAAACCAAAAGAAACAAACTGAAGGTGACTGCTAAAGAGCAGGGCTGAAAGTCCACAGCAAAATCCACACAGGGAAACAAGAAGATACTTATGGGCCTGGCATGCTAGAAAGCAGACTGATTGGACAGAGGTCGGACAACCCAGGTTGGTATCATGAAAGACTGGAGAGAGTAGGGTGATTAAAAAGGCAGATGAGCCAACAGGAAGTAGGTGCAAATGATCTCACAGGTGAGTGAGATGAGACGAGACTCTGAACCCAGCCGCTTTCTAACACTAGGAAACATTAAATACCTGATTTTTATGATTCTCTGTTCACTTTATCTTCATTATTTGGTTGTTTGAATATTTACCGAACAATACTTTGGCGTAATTACTGTTTTTAATCTACTTCACAGAAAACAATGACATTGAAAGGTTGGGAGCCGCTTGCATTTTCTTTTCAGAAACACAAGTTTATCAGCTGCTATATCTGACATTGAGCTTTTAAACTGGAAGCAGTGACCCAGGAACACAATGTTCACATAATCTGTAAGGTAATTTATGTAATTTGTTTGATCCTGTGAGACTCCTGAACAACACAGAGGAATGGTCTCGAGGAGGTCACATGTTTTTTTTTTTTTTATCTTTACAGCTACATCTACATCTGTTATATAATCCAGTAATTCTAGTGTTTTTTCGATTAAAAATAATTACAAATTATGATCGGAATGCGCCCTGACCAGCCCGGAGGGTAGGATGTTCTCAGTTGGTCCGCTTTCTGTATTTGGCTTTCTCAGATGTTCCCATTTGAAATGTTTGCACAAGCTTCCACAGGGTGTTTCTCTAAATCTCAGCTGACTCGTTTAAGACAGAGGAGGAAGCCGTTGTTAACGTCTAATATTTGCACTCGCGTATAGAGTTTCAAGCGTCTTACATTACCGTCAACTGCGCTGGTTCCCAGGAGCAACAAAGTTTGACGAGGCTCTTTGGAAGGCTCTCACATTCACAGCTTGGCAGGTGGCCAGGACTGCTCCCTTGAGAGCATCTTCTCAAAACGGATGTTTTCCTGACGTGAAATCATAGAAGACTTCCACTTATGTAATGATAGGATCAGATTTATTTGGGTTTGAATGCATCTACAGAAAATGTGATGCTAAAAAAAAAAAAAAAATCAGAATTGAAATAAATTTGATGTCCACTAAGTATATTTCTTGGATAAAACAAGAATTATGGTGGTGACCAATGTTTTCCAAAGCCCCAGGACCTCTCAACATTAAGGCCTTCATGGCTGGGAAAGTAAAATAGTTCATATAGAGCAATTGCATATGTGATGTTGTATACTACACTTATGTTCTCTTTAAAATAACTAAGACGTTTATAGAAGTGTCCAGTTCATTTTACATCGATGCAGACCTAACAGAACTTTGAAACAAGCCACACGCCTGCTGACAGAGAAGATAATTAAAACTGAATATGAGTACGTTCAAGTTATAATGGCTTCCGTCTACTTTGACTTTGACTTGTTTGATCTCCCACTTGAACCCTCTGCAACCATCCACATCCTGCATCCTCATTTGGTAGCATGGTGAAAGTATCCCAGATACTACACAGTATCAGTTTTCTCTTCATCATCCGGCACAGGTCCAACTCCAATGTCTAATTTGCAAATGGATTCCTGCTAGAAACCGCTGCCCTGACTGTATGATGATGTAAATATCAGCGCTCAGGTGAAGCGACTGATGACTAACTAAGGAATGAATAAATCATTGTTTTATACTCTGTTGCTGAACTCAAGGGCAGCAGCTGAACCTGTTTTGTTTGCTCTCTAAAAAGCCTGGATGTCATTCACCCTACTAACAGGGTGACTATAATATCTAACAGCAGACTAATGTAGGTTAACTTTACTTGACTGAAATGTAAACTGGAAGTGTTTTTTTCTTGTTTTACCTGGAAAAATGATAGTAATATTTTCTTGCATTTAAGTTTAAGTTTGAAGTAGATGCAAACAAACATCCAAAATGTGACTCGTTTCAGTGACACACACCACTCGTCACATTTTTTTGCCCTTTTCATGTAAAACACGAACACCAGGAAAAACCCAAAAGGCAGCTCCTGTCCGTGTGTAGTGCACCATATAGTTCTCAGGAATTCTGACTCTGATCTTTTACAAAATAAACTCACAGAACTGGTTCTGTATGTCCAATTATTTCAAGGCCACTAGCTCCAGTCTCAGCATTGCCCTCCAAGCGATATTAGTCAACACATAGTTACATTTGTTTGGACATGACATTTGAGGAAGTAAAGAGAAGTTTTCTTTTTTTTTTAAATGAAGTGTTGACAAGGCGATCATGCAGCTATACACAGGGCTTTTTTTTTTTTTAAATTGCCTGTTTCAGCTCAACAGGGGGCTTAAGCTTTTGCAAAGCCTCTGGGAGGTGGAGATAAGGAAAAGAAGCATAAAACCAAATAAAGCTGCTTTGCTCTTGCAGTGAGGCAAAATTGGAAGTATGCTTAGCATGCCGGCATAAAGTGATTACATCTGTCTGGCCCTAATGTAACACAAAAAAAGTTAATAATTCAAATAAAACAGGAAAACAATCACCCTTGTAGAGATAACCCACAAAAATCACTAATCCACGACTTCAGGAATGCCATTTCCAAATAAGGAGAGGCTCAAATGTGAGACAGCTCTTGGGGTGAAATACATAATTGCAGACTGTTTTAACAAAGCAACATTTCCACTGTTAAGTCCTTGAATGATCTCAGTATAAAAACGACCTAAGCACTGTGACACAGTCACAGTCTTTATTCATTTAACAGAGGTCGAGGTTCTTATATTCCCTATAATGACTTTTCCTGTTTACTACTTCTGGAAATTCAATTAGCACATGAAAGATAAGAGACGCAATAAAACGAGAATACAATAAGTGTCAACTATTTTGCAAAGCTGACAATTCAAGCTCTGTATCACTTTTGTTATAATTTATATTTTATACATGCTATCATTCCTCTCAGATAATATGCGCTCATAGGGATTGCTAACATGTCACTGTTTTTGCTAATGCTAACTATGCATCCCTAGAGAGCGATGGTTCCAATCTTGGACATTTTAAAAGCTGCAAAAATATTAGCCATTTGTCAAATTTAAAACAAAGCGGATGTGCTAAGTTGGGAAAATTACTACAGCACATTACACAGGATATCACAAAGTCAGAATCCATTAAAAAGAGGTGATTTTTTCTTGAACTTAGTGGAAAAACAAAGCAACGAAATGCTCATGTTCCATGTCATTAAGATTACTTCATGGCAACACCAAAATGGCCTGTTACTTTGTATTTTTTGCATTAAAAACTTCACACAATACGAGCAGGAGGAAAATTGCAATATATTATTTCACTTCCACAACGTTAATTGCAATGAATAAAAATACTTTTTTTTCATTGAAAAGCATAAAATACAAGCAAATGACAAAGAGTTCAAAGCTACAACAACAAAGAAACATATTCTTTTACAGCATTGTATATCTCTTTTGAAAACTTTTTAACAGCACAAAATTAAAATAAAATGTGCCCTCAAAGCCAAGCATGTGTTTCACATATGCCCCCCTTTCCCCCGCATCAACAAATTTCCCATCTGGTGCTGCTAGTGTGGTTTGGTCTTGGGCCCAAAGGATCTCCAAGACAATCATATTTCTTTGGTTTTTCAGTCAGGCATCTGTGCTTCGAATTGTGCAACTAATCTCTTGTGTCTGAGTAGATGCTAGTAGCTATAGCTTATGTACTTCAATTAGTAATAACAACAATCACAACTTTATAGTAAGCACTGCTGAAAATTTGGCTTAGGAGAAAAATGCACTTGATGTGACGGTTTAACCAATAGTTTTACAACTTGCAATGGTTCAATGTACTGAATCACACAGCATCAGATAGTATTCACTAAGATCAGATGACTGTTGTTGACCTATCTCCAAGTCCAAGTGAAGTTTTCTACTGAGGTATTAGATACAGTAACAAAGCACCTTTTAAATGTCCTTAAACTGCATGACGAAATAATGAGATGATTCCCAATGATAGGCTATCTCTTGTAAGTCTTGTTACATTTAATAGCTACTGTCTCCAGTCAACATGGAAAGAATGATATCAAGGTTAAAAAAAGTCAAGGCTGTTGCTAAAATCTGAGAAAAGCAGAGAAAAATAAGCTGAAAAGTGAAGCAACACACAATCGTTTTCTCAGTAGTGTCTATACCAGCTTCGTTTAGCTTATCACTATTATCTGAAGCAGTAGTATTCGTCTGTTTCCACTCGGAGTTTCAGAGGTGATTTGCTGAAGGCGTCGCTATCGATTAATGCTTTATCCACAAAACAATCAAGGTTCGTAGGCGATGGGTCGTCTGGGATGTCTTCTGCTAGAGTGTCCAGGTAACTGCCCACAGAGAGTCCATCCAACCCATCGCTGTTTACATCATTTAGACTGTTGAAGCTCCCTCGCAGTGAGGAACCATCCTGGCTATCAGAAAGGCTGTAAAGGCTCCCTGTCAGGCTGCCATCTTGGCTGGCAATACCTCCTTTGTCTTCTATCATCCAACGGATGGACTCAATGCCCTCATTTATTGACATTAACTGCTGCATCAGTTTCACATCGATGGCTCGCAGATTTGCCTGTAATGAAGATTAAAACATAGCACAAAAACAGGAATATGATTTATTGACAGATTAAAAAATAAATATTCATTTATTCATAAACAGCTGATAAATCGGTTGTGGAGTAACTTTCACCCATCAAAATGTTTCGGCACAACAAAACCATCCCTTCCAGTTGAAAGCTTTACAACCAGATTCAATGGCCCCGTTAACATGGGACTTTTAATTCCTCTTTCATTCGGAATAAAGTTAATTCCACTTTAAACAGACGAAAAGTAACAATGTAAACCTTCTTCTGAGTGGAATTGTTCATTCAGAATTAAACTTAATTCCGAATAAACTGGCTGGTTTATTCTCATTTAAAGCCGAATTAAATAATAATTTTCTCATTTAAACCCTTAATACCTGTTGTGGTTAATTCTGATCGTTCTGCGCATGCAATAAAGTTTTTTTTTTTTTTAAAAAATGTTCGCCTCCCATCTTTGATATATTCGGTCCGTCTATTCTTCTTCTCCTCCTCAGCTGCTCAATATAGTGAAGTCGTATATTTGTGACAAGCTAGTACTTTAAAAATTTAAGCTAAAACGGTTTATATTAGATCATTTTAGTCGCTAACGCTACAAACAGGACAAGAGTTGTTGCGTAATTACGTTATTCCACCATCACGTCGGAATTAAGAGATGAGAATAAACGTGATGCCATGTAAATCTTTTATTCAGAATTAAAATTTCCATGTAAACTCAAAGCTTCATGAATTTAATTCTGAATTAGTTAATTCTAAGTTAATAATTCAGAATTAAAAGCTTCATGTAACCGTACCCAATGATCAAATAAAAGTAACACCAACGTTATTACTAACTGATGTGAAAATACACCCTGTTAGTACTCAGTTGAACAGAAACACAGGTGATTGGCTTGCAAGTCGAAGAGTTTAATGGGTATAGAATAGGTAAAGCAATGATGAAAGATTAGGACAGGAGATTGATTGGAGTCCATATGCAAAGCAGCTGTGCAGCAAACTCAGCAACACACTGTAATAGTGTTGACTGATCAAACTCACCAACTTTACGTTTTTGTGCTTAGCTGAAATTACTCGCACTTATAGTGCAGAATTGTAAAGAATGAAGAATCACTGACATGTCAGTAAAGTGTCAGCTTATGAGCTTAAGTTTTAAAACATCAAGTTATTGACATGGCTTTCACCGTCTTAGTGCGCTTGGAGTGAGAGGTCATCATATTTATCTCAGTGGCCTTGAACGGTGAAATTCAAGTACCAATAACAAAAGGATAAAAAATATATAATTAAAGTCATCCTAGTGCTTGCTTACTCCAAAATAATAAATGAATTAGCACTTTGTGCAAAACAAAAGATGACTTCCAACTGTCTACCAGGATGTACAACCCACACCTTGGCAGGATGACTTCACTTTCCTGTGAAGTAGTTGGTTTTGGAATAATGAAGATGACAGACGAACACAAGGTGTGTGTCTGTGTGTGTGACATTGTAAGTTAGCCATTACCTTTCTGTTGTCACTGAGCACTCATTTGCTGAACAGCCAATCATAAAACAGCTCTTTCACCAACTGATCCAACAGCTTTTTCAGTATAATGAATAGATGAAAAAGTGCTGATGGAATCTGACCATGTCGCTGGTGCATCACTCACCATAAAAGAAAGACAGAAACGCTTGATAGCTAATTATCGGTTTGGTGAATAAGAACCCGTTAAATGCTTTTTCTATGATATTGGGATGCTACCGTGTGTTGCAAATCCCCATACCTCTCTCTCTTTTTTGGGAAACCTTTTAGCAAAAAAAGATAAGTAGAAACAAATCTACAACGAAAGACAAACTGGGGACCCCCATGTCAGCTCAACAAACAACACAAGATGGGAAAAAACGCTCACCCTTTTGTGTACCTTGTGCCAAAAAAGGATAATTTTTGAATAAAAACAGAAGAGAAGTTCATAAACTGCTACACCACCACCACTATTTACAGCATAAAGTTAGATTTGTTAAAGGTAAATTTTGACCTTGTAATCAGCAGTTGCTATTGTCTTTGCTATTTTTATTTTGTCCCCATGTTGTCTCACAGCGGGAACAATGAGGGCCGTTTTGTTTAGTCTTTGTTATGGCATGTTAACTACATGGCACTGACGTGGTAACAGCACAGCCAGGAGACGGTTTTCATCCAGGATAATGAATGATATCACTGCTTACACAGTATGGCCATTGACTAAACTCCCTGCCTTGACAAACCATGCTATTGAGTGTGGGTGGAAGTGGACAGTCTTTGGAGTGATTCAGAGGGATTCCCCCTGTGTCTGCTGGTTGACAACCACCCTGTATGAAAAATGGTTCATGGGCAGCTGTAACATCCTGCCACAATCCAAATACATGGAGACAACCGGGTTGACACAACAGCTTTTCTTTGGAGTGGACGTGAAACCATCTTTCATTTGGCTCATATTGCTGCCGTTGTGTTTGCTTTGTGAGCACAGCCGCCCACTTTAAATACACATAAAAGATAAGCAGATGGGAGGTTTATAGGAATTTAAGGCCGAGCAACACTCTTATGTTAGCTGGATGGCACCATTTGGGCTGAGGAATAAAAATGAACAATTAGTGTGTCATAAAAGTGTTTCCGCTGGATAAAAAAAAACTTTCTCGACATGTTTTATTCATGATATCAAGCTAAATAAATCAGATGTAACATTTTTTGTGAAGCCCATTCAATCAATATATAGTATCAGTATATATCAGTATATATAGTAACAGTATAACATCCTTCATGAAATGAGATAAAACTAAACATTCACATCTTAAATCATGACATGCTGACTATTAAACAAAGATATATGTTTTTTTTTAAATAAAGAGAACAAAATGAAGCAACTACAAGTAAAATATGGCCCATCACAATACAATAAACCTAATCCTATCAAGGCAAAGACTCAAGTGCCAGGTCAGGTCAGTCTGCTGGCCATGATGCAGCCCTACTAACTCGGTCAAGCAGACCATCTGCTCAGGAATCCTAATACCTTTAGTGATCTTGCCTATAATAGGGTATACTGTCCATCAAAGCTTTACTTCAGCCTGGGTGGCAGTTAAAAGCAATTTACATTGTTGTTTTTTCCAGATAAAAAAAGACCTTGTAATCAGAGAGGCAATTACAGTAGGAGCGGTCACAAAAGAGCAGGGGGTGTGAGGAAGTGGTGTATTACCATTGACAGTATATAATTACTAAGTGTATTACTTAGTGAATTACTAAGGTCTCAGTTCACTGCAACTATTGTAAGCAAGTGTGAATGTTTCTTAAGGCAATTAGACAAACACTTCTCACATTTAACAGCCTCTTCTCGCTGCAGCTGTGTTCCTAAAGAATGTCAAGCCAAAAAAGAACAAATATATCTAAAAAACAGATGTTTATCGTATTTATTCTGACACAAAACGTGGGCTACTTCAAAAAAAAATTGAGCTGGTTGTCTACTTGTGGAGCCTTATGGGGGTAAAACTAGGTAATAACTTTTAAAGCCTGTCAGACAGTAGTTTTATTAGTCAAAAAACAGTTAATAAGTAACCAGCTGTCTTTGATATTGAAAGGCCTAATAAACATGCTTTTTATGATAAAGTAAACTCGACCAATAAGTTGCGCTCACCATTTCTTCTCTCAAGAACAGCATTTTACTCTCCAGTCTCTTCAAGTCCCCGGAATTACCGCAAAATTTGTAGCTCGCTAAATGAGGCGCTGTCGACTTCTCGTGCTTGTCGCCGTGTTTTCCTCCCGCGAGGGACCGAACGAGACTATCTGGAACCTTTCGACCCAACTTTGTCTCTATGTCCCGCAAGTCAGGTGAGACACTGGTGTCCTCGTTCATCGTGGACTGTCAAGAAAAAAAACCCGAGACGTTTGACAGCGTAATGTAAATTATGGGAGACGGGCACAAGCGAGATTAAATAAAACTAACTTTCTAGGTAAGTGAACGTACGAAAGAGCACGCGCGCTTACTTCGTGTTACTTTGACATTAATTTCACCGAGCTCGTGCAGACTATGAGGTCAGACATCACTGCTACTTTTGACAGACCTCCCATTCAAGTTTAAATCAAGTAGAGGGACAGTTTACCAACAGCGTGCTCCACTTGGACCCTCCCATGAGAGGAGCTCCCTCTGAAACACGACACCAAGCAGGTATAAAGTGTAGAGAGAAAAAAAAACGTTTCCCTTTTACATATTTAAAGCAGTTGGAGTCCATAGAGGAGAATTCTCGACTGGTGGTTACAGGACGTTTATTCATATAAATTATTCAGTGGCTTAAAACAAAGACTCGGAAATGATAAATTGAGTGTCCATATTGGCTTGTACCCCCCCTCCCCCAACACACACACACACACACACACACACACACACTCCCCCGCCCCCCTCTTCCTTGTTCAGACACGAGTAAAAGGAAGGAAGATGTGTAGAAATTATTTTTAATCAACAAAAATATTTACATGAACCCAGATTGAACAGAATGTGTAAAAACAGAATAGCATTAATGGCTCTTTCAGATATTTCAATTGAATTTAAACGTTAACAAAGACAAAAAGAAGTAGACACTCGAGTTGTTCCTATATTTCCTTTGAATCAACACCTCGGTTTATCTATTTTAATATCCTATTTATTTGAAGCATTTGAAATTCAAAGTGTCGGTTCAGTCTACAACGTAAAAAAACACATCTTTTTATTTTTTTAATTTTTATAAATGCTGTACACTTAGAAATGAAACTACTGCCCCCTCTTGTGGCCATTACAGCTCCAACACTTTTTTCTGTTTATTCCTGTGTTCTGCCTTAGAAGTCTGAAAATAATAATAATAATAATAATACTCTTTATGGGATTTTATTTATTTTCTTTTTGGTTTACATGGGCTCATAAATTATCTGGATCACTATATTCTTTGCGCTTGATCACTCTTTAAGTTGAATTCAACTACAAACTTGTAGTTTTAAAAGGCCACAGTTTATTTCTTAATGAACACATTGTGATTTGTTATGACCTTCAAAAAGATGATCTTAGTATTCTTTGCAAAGCCTCACATACAAGCAGTTGTTTCTTTATTGTAAATATCTCTCAGTGAGTAGCAAATGTGATATTTATCTTAAATAAGAAGCTTACAGCTGCTATATTTATAAGTAAAATATGCAATTTTATAAAATAGGACAAAGATAACATATATATATGTAT
>JBAMHX010000006.1:8479326-8493286 GCA_037177515.1 Pseudomugil tenellus | reverse complement strand
TCCCACAGTCCAAAGACATGCAGCTTGGGGATAGGCTGATTGGGGACTCTAAATTGCCCATAGGTGTGAGTGTGAGCTGGGATTGGCTCCAGCCCTCCCGCGACCCCGTTCGGGAATAAGCGATAGAAAATGGATGGATGTATTTAAGAAGCAGAGTTTTAGAGAGAGAGGACTCTTTGGGTTTATGTGCAAATACACAAAAAATTATTTTCCTTTTAATTTATTAAATAAACATGTAAAGCAGTGACTAAATAGAAATCAGACCCATTTTATTGTATTAAAGATACGATCCACATTTTTAAGGTGTGAAGTAGGAGCCTACAGGTTTCTGGGGTTGGCTGGGGTCTGCAGAACCTGGGTTTAAGTCAATCATAGGTGGGCCCTTCAACAAGGCTGTTAATCCCCCCCCCCCTGTGGTAGGCCTAGGTAGATCCTGGATTAATAAAGTAAAAGTTATTATTATTTTTACATATACCCAGATTTCATAATATGCCGAGGTGTAAAGGGAACCTTACCGAAGTAACAAAACTGAGAGAAACAAAGATAAGAAAGAGAAAACCTAAAAGTAATAGAGTATAAGTTTTAAACTATGTTAAAGAGAAACAACACCTGGGCCTAGTTATGCACTGCTACTATAAAGAGCTGTACCAGCCCAAGCACAGCCTCAGGGGTTTGGACAGCACTTCACTGGTGCAACTTTTAGTTTTCCGAATTTATTTAAATAAAAGTGAATTTTCTATGACACCATGTGTGCCTGACTCCCTTTTTGTTGCAGCCTTTGAGCCAGAGCTGTAACACACAAAACATCTTTTTGTGCTTAAAGAGTCGGCTTTAGTAGCAGCCAGAACGTCCTCGTAAATCACATTATATCTTGTAAAAGGCTGAACGCTACAAGCTATTAAAAAAAACACATGATGTAATGGTATCTTGAATATTTATTTATTTTGGGAAAAGATATTGGCACAAACAAAACTGTTCTTATACCATTTTTTTCAAAGGGACATCCCAGCATTATTTGATACCATGGCATGAGCACAATTATTTATTTGCAAAGAACACATTAGACACAAGGAGGAGTAGTAGTATAATGAGTCACAGGACTTTTGTTTTAGAGACCTTAGTTAGAATGCTGTTTCTTTATTTCACTGTTAGTTTTGCAATGTAAACCACAATATTATTCATCCCTTGTTTCCTGTTTTGCAACATCCACTTACACCTTTGCCCCTGCACATTGAAAAGGGATGCTTACCAGCGGTCCCGACAGTGTGGCAGAATGTGATACACCGGAGATGAAACCTGAACTGCACAGACTGATTGCTGACGAGTTGCATCTTCCATAAAAATAACCTGTTCAGTGGAGGGAAAATCACCTGGTAAATTGTCATCTTTTATTCCAGTGCACACAAGAAATGCACATATATAGATATACTGTAAATACACACACACACATATGTAAATGTATATATGTGGGTTTCCACTGAAACATGCCACTACTTCTTTACTAGTCAATTGACTAAATCCCACAGTCACCATCAAAAAGAAGGGATTGAAAGAAAGTAATGGAAAATCTAGGCTTTGGAAAAGGATTTGTGGAGTCCCAGATGTGGATTCTACCGTGACTCCTTTCTGGACAAATGGCCATCAATCAGTATGTGTAGAATGTATTGAAACAGTTCTTTGAAAGACCATTTCAGACTTCACTGCTTTGGCAAAAGACATATATATGTTGTAATATATGATAGGTATTGCATATGTGGAGTTATTTGGGATACGGAGCAATCCACCTCAGCCTGTGTGTGGATGAGACTCAGGCACTGATGTGGCAAGACTTACAGAGACGGTAGCACATTGCCTATCAGTAAGAGGCACGCATAAATAATATAATAAATATGAAATGAGTTCCTGACTCCTTTTCTTCTCATTACACTCAAAGCTGAGGTCTGTGCATCTCTCTTAAAATGTCAAATTCCCTTTGTGCAGTGTCACATGCAGGCTGCTAAAAGTTTTATGGCTTATTTCAACTTTTCTCAAACTTACCCTGTGTGAACTGGCAACATGTTAGTCTGTGCTCACACTGAATAAACCTCCTCTCATCAGTATGTGCAAAAGTTTTCCTCAAGGAAATTAATTCAGCACAACCTCTCAATATAGACATGCATTGATCTGGTACTGCAGTGTGTCTCTTGATTGATGCAAACTTTGATAACAATCCAAACTCCAAACACAAAACGAAATGCAAAAAGCTTCCCTGCAGTAATGATATCGCTGTGTTGTGGGCTATTTTTCCATGAAAGCAACACTTGTTAAAATTTAGAGCGCAGACATGAAGGTGATGTAGATGAGTCAGGCACAAGTACTTTATAATGAGACAAAACATAAATAGACCAGTCTGGATTGCTCTCTCAGTTAGTTGTCATTGTCAAGTTGCAATACTAAATATATTGCACCTGTTGGATGAGTCATGGTTAATGTGATCTCACGTGAAGTGCTTCCTAATACTCTACCATCATCTGTTGTCAAAACTAATGATCTGCTATAAAACCAAATTTACATGTAACGTAAAACCTTCACATTTCTTCTCTTTTAACCAGATGTGATGAGATGCCCTTAAAGGCACCTGCCGCTCCTTCCCAGTACCTCATGCAAGGGTCAAATAATTTATTAGCACTCCATTATGTCACATATCCAAATGTATTTCATTTGTTATGTGTGCAGAGGTGACGAAGGTTGAAATGTTCTTGCTAATTTAATGCCTACTGAGACAGAAAATTGGATCTACTTCAGGGAGCCGTGATGAGTGTCGGGATGCTGGAGCTGCCGATTTCTGCCCAAGATTAATTAAAATGAAATTTCCACGGGAGCTGCGACAGTACCCATCTCCTGTACATATTTCTTCATAATTGGAATCTACGTCAGTCTCTGGAGGAGCAAGGGGGGTTCCTGGGATGTTTCACTGTAACTCTAAGGAATTCACTCAGATGTGCAGTAGGAAGGCACTGTTTGTGTCTGGATAACAGATTCACTTACTTTGAAGCATAATATTGTGAAAGATTGTATCTCATTTCCGCATTAGAGACAGCATGAATGCATCCCAGCTGTAGCCGACTGATGGCCGATTAACGGCAGGCTCATTTACATTCCACATGTAAAGACAAAACTACTATGTAAAAACACCAAAAGGGGTCTTGACCAGTAACATTATGTTAAGTTTTCATGGTAAATCATGCAAAAAAAAAAGGATGTGATCTGAATTCAACATATATTATCTATTATACAGGCACAAGATTGAAAAGAAAGTTAAAATAAGTGGAAATAAATTAAATAAATGAAAAATTAAATTAAAACATTAATTTCACTCCCCTGGTAACACAGCGTCTTAATCACGGGCAAATCTAGTGGGCCTGGTCGTCAGTGGTAATTTTTAATTTTGACTTTGGCATGCTTTGTATGTGCTTTGTACAGGGTATGGCTATTGGCGTCTGTTCCACTGCTAAAGCACTGCTTAGTTATGGCAAACCGCATCCACCAGTCATGGGTAACTTTGGCTCGGCATCATTGGAAGCGTGACTTGCCATGCATTAAAATGTCCGCGCAAGGCTGGTGTTCACAGTTGCTGGTCCAGATCTTCTACAATCAATACTTCTTCTTCTCTCAGCAAGGATATGTTGGGCTTGTTTTAGTTGATTCTGTTGGTACAGGAGCATGATGATGAGGACGTCATGGCATTGAGGGTTGATGTTCACCCCTTGACATCTAGACTGCAAGTGAAAAGATCTCAGGTATTTATATGCTGCTCATCAGAAGTGATTAGGCAATGATCAATCATATTTCTCACTTGTTCAAGAAGTAGTTTAACGAGCTTAACTAGAGAAAAAAATAAACACACGCTATTTCTCATGATACCAACATGTAACACCTGTTCAATGATCGTGCTCTTCTCGTGACAGACCCCTAAACTTTCATGTCTTGCTGCGTCACCTCAAGTTTTAAATCACTGCTGAAACATGGATTATCATGTGTGTTGCACATCTTTACCACGTGTGCCAGCCGTGGGCACACATGGGCTAAAATTTTGAACATTTAAAAACGTTTTACCACGTCTGACCCCATTCCGATTTCTCCCTGCGCCCTGCCATGTCTACAAATCGACTGTAGCTCATCTTAAACTCGACATCAATATGAACAACATCATCTGCTTCACGGGAAACGACTTTTGGTCGTGATTAAGCCGTAAAGCGCTGTGTGACCGCGCCTATACATCTAAGATAAAGTCTATAATTAATACACAACATAAAAAAGACAAAAATAAAGCTCATGTGAAATATTTGCTAAAAAGCTTCATGTATGTTAAAATGATTTGGAAAAGTCATCCAGATAACACCCATGTGTTTTTTTTACTTACAGAAGTTTATATATTAAAGATATATTTATATCATATTATCATGTTCGTTTTACATTTTTAAGAAGCAGCAGAAAATATTCAAACACTATTCTGAAACTACTTAAATGGTAACACAACCATTGTTTTCTTTTTTTCTTCCACACTAAGGTAATCCTTAGTCAAAAGATCAAGCTGCTGTCTTACCTTGCCAGGTAGACGAGAGCTTAGATTTGTCACTGGATGGATTTGGGCTAGACTTGAGCTGTCTTTAAAGACTGCTTTTTCTTACGTGGTTCGAGAAAAAGTACTCATAAGTTAAATGCAGGTCTCTGTGGGAATTAAAGACTCTTCGAAAATACCTTCTCAAAGCTGGTGCACACACACACATACACTTATACACACTACGAAACACACTCTTAAGAGGTAACTGAGCCTAATGAAATGAAATGGAACTGAAGTAGATACAAAAAAAAAAAACATGAAATGCAGATGGGTCCTGCAAAAATGCTGTGCTAACAGTTATATTCAGAAAAGGCTAAGAATCAAAAAGGGATAAAGTAAAGTACTTCAATCCCAAGACAGTAAATTGAACCATGTCTCAACCAGGATTCCTAGAAATTATTAATGTATTCTGGTGTCATGTCCTTCCTGCAACTGTTGTTAGTGAATTAAACAATAACATAATGTTGACCTAATGGTTATTTGTATAATAAAATGTCTCAAATACATTAACTGCAGCTCCTAACCAAGGAGGAAAAGCAATATATTTAACAAAATATGCTAGAGCGTATGTGGATAAACTGAGACAGCCCTAGAGATAGACTGGATCTTCATGTAAAACCACTTTGCTCCACTAGATGGGACATGAGTCACCATAGTGTCTAGTATGCCCCTGAGCCAAAAGAGGGAGAGGACACTGGCGAATGTTGCTGGAGGACTAAAATTGGGCGGGAAACATACATAGAATCTCTAATTGAAATACTTTACACATATACCTCTGGTGAAGGACATGAAAAAGAACAGTTTGAGGAATCTAAAGGAAATACAAGTTTTACCCCTTAGCAAATCTGTGCAAGCTGTTGCAATTTAGTACAGCAAATAGTTAACCTAAAGGTGAAAACAACTGCGGTGGACATCTGCAACAGAAAAAATGGAGAGTTCTTTAAGAATTACTGTGAATTACAGACAATATATGGGATTTTGTATCATATGTGGAGGAGATTGATTAGTTATTTGAGTTAAGTCAATGTAGACTAGAAAGTGGTGAGTTAGTGGATTTCTGTACCACATAAGATGTTATACACAAATATGCTTTCATTCCTCCTCTGATATTATCTTCAAGTGTTCTTTATTCAGTTTTTGTTTTTGCAGTAATGGCTGTTTTTTTCCAGATTTGAGAGTTTCCATTATTATTATTTCTTTGTACTTTAGGCCAACTAAAAATGACAAAGGAAACCAAGGTTAATTTGCCAGTCTGCCTTCTCAGACCTTATTGAACTCTTTACTTCTGACCATTTTAGTAAAGGTAATTGCACAAGAAGTACTCAGTAAACTTAATGTAGACTACAAATTATTTACTTCTATCTTGGCATGTCCCCTGTGGTTAGCGGGGTGTGGATGCTCATAGCACCAGACTAACAATACTACCACCGTATTCCCTGCGTGTCGTAAAAGGCGACTAGAAGGGATGGGGCAAGAGGACTGGGAATCCTCTCCCCTGAAATAGTTTCCCAAAAACAGACAGGGCAGAGCTGGGGAGGGAAGTGTGTTGCCCCAAACCCTGCGGATTGGTTCTTTGAATGTGCGTGGGTGTATTACGAATGAAAGTAAAAGAGATATGATTGGAAGGATGTTTGGAAGAAGGAGAATGAGCGTGTTAGCACTGAGAGAGACAAAGATGAAAGGGAAGGGTGAATGCGTGTTTGGAAGTGTGAGAATGTCTGCAGTAGAGAGTGGGAGAGCAAAAGAAGGTGTGGCATTGTTGGTGAGTTGTGAGGTGAGTTGGTGCGTGATTAAAAGGAAGGAGATTTCACCAAGACTGATGTGGGTGAAAGTGAAATTTATGAATGAGTTGCGGGTGTTTCTGAGTGCGTACGGTCCTGGCAGTGAGAGGAATGAAGAGCAGAGAGTGACTTTCTGGAATAACTTGGATAAGTGTCTGCAAGGATTTGGAGCAAATGTGAGGGTAGTGCTGATGGGAGATCTGAATGCTAGAGTAGGTGATGAGAAAATTGAGGGAGTTGTTGGCCTGTATGGTGTACCTGAAAAGAATGATAGTGGTGAAAGACTGCTAGGAATGTGCATTGAGAGAGAGATGATGGTTGGGAATACATAGTTCAGAAAGAAAGAGATTCATAAGTATACACGGATGAGACAGATTGGTGGAAGATTGATTGATAAAGCACTGATGGATTATGTGGGGGTTTCAAAGGTTGCATGTGATAGATTGTTGGATGTAAGTGTGAGGAAGGGAGAGAGTGGAGGTATGTCCGATCATTATTTGGTGGAAGGAAGCTTGCGTGTGGGTATGCCATGGGTGAGATTAAGAAACAAAGGGGGAATGGGGGTGATGTTTTGAGAGTGAGTGTTTTCAAGAACAGAGAGAAAGTGTGTGAGTATCAGGAGAAAATAGTTGGCAGGTGGAGGATCAAATGGTTGTTGGAGTGGAGGAAGAATGGCAACAGTTTAGGAGTGCAGTGATTGGGTGTGCAGAGGAAGTGTGTGGCATGAGAGGTGTTGGGGGTGGTATAAGAAAAGGAAGTGAATGGTGGTGCGTGGCTGTAAGGATGGCTGTAACTGAGAAGAGACGTGCGTATGGCTGCAGAGAAAGGACAAGGAGTCGTATGAGTGTTATAAGAAGAAGAGAAGTGATGCAAAGAGAGCAGTGCATGAGGCAAGACAGTTGCCTGAAAGTTTTTGGGAGGACAAGAAACTGTTTTCGAAGGAGGTGAAAAGAGTGCGAAAGTGGAAAGTCTGGGAGGGAGGAGAAAGTGAAAACAGAGGATGGAAGGATGCTGAATAAGGGGAATGCGTTAAAAATGAGGTGGTCAGAGTATTTTGAGAGGCTGTTGAATGTGGAGGAAGATTGTGATGCTGAAAATGTGTCGGATGGAAGGGAAAGCAGATTGAATGGATTGGGAGAGTTAAATGAAGGGTTGATTATGAGAGAGGAAGTTGAGCGAGCTGTGGGAAAGTTGAAAGCAGGAAAGGCTGCAGGTGTGGATGGGTATACTGTTGAATGTTTGAAGTGTGGTGGAGCGATTGTGATTCAGTAGTGTTTGAGATTTTTTAATGTGTGTTTTGTAAGTGGGCAGGTGCCGCTTGACTGGATGAGTGCGTTTGTGGTTCCTTTGTACAAGGGTAAGGGTGACAAGTATGTATGTAGCAGTTATAGGGGTATTAGTCTGTTGAGTGTTGTAGGCAAGGTTTATGGGAGAGTGTTGATTAATAGGGTGGTAGAGGGGACTGAGTGTATGATTGATGAAGAGCAGTGTGGTTTCAGGATAGGTAGAGGATGTGTGGACCAGTTGTTTGCGGTTAGACAGGTGTATGAAAAGTATCTGGCCAAGGGGAGGAAGGTGTTCTGGGCGTTCATTGATTTAGAGAAGACATATGATAGGATTGATAGAGAGGCGTTCTGGGTCGTGTTGGGTTTGTATGGTATCAATGGTAGATTGTTGGAAGTCGTGAAGAGCTTTTATAGAAACAGTAGAGCGTGTGTGAGAGTGGGAAATAGTGTGAGTGAGTGGTTTCCTATGAGGGTTGGTTTGCATCACGGATGTGTGATGTCTCTCAATTCAATTCAATTCAATTCAATTTTATTTATATAGCCCAGTATCACAACAAGGTGTCTCAGAGGGCTTCACATGCAGGTCTCTGTGGTTGTTTAATGTGTATATGGATGGTGTGGTAAAAGAGGTGAATGCAAGAGTGTTAGGTAAGGGGGTGAGAATGGTGAATGTTGATGGCAGTGAATGGAGTATGAACCAGTTGTTGTTTGCAGATGCTACTGCACTAGTGGCTGATTCAGAGGAGAGCTTGGTATGTTTGGCTGGGTTTTCCATTATCACTTAGTCGGCCTACTTCTTCTGCTGGAGTGCTTTTCCATTGCAAATCCAGTCTAAGTTCAGGCGCTCTATTGTGGGAAGGGTTAGGGTTAGCCATAACCCTCCCCAGGCACATTTTTTCTAGAAAGTTACCGATGTCATCTGATAGTGACAAGATGCAACAAAACAACATGTGCTCCGATATTTAATGTAGGTTATTGTTTAATTTGTATAACAAACATTTTTAAAAAAAATTCTCCGAGATACCACAGAAGAAGACAGAGACAATATGGAAGGAGGTGAAGCAGCCTTTTACCAGCTGCTTGTGTTTATAATGAGTAATAAAATCCCGCCGCAAATCAGAAGATGTCTCGTCGGGCAAGACAACAAGACCTGGAGAGGCAGTAACCATTACTGTGTACATCGCTGTCTAGTGACATCATTCGCTGCAAGCCAATCAGCCTGCAGACCTCACGCTACCCACACGGCCTGACAGGCCTGGCCCACCTATGAAGTAGGTCCAAAAAGTGTACCAGTATGGTCCGACAAATGGTAATGGAAACACTCTGAGGCTGGGTGGATTGTTGTAACTAGGGTGGACTAGGGCCGTTTGGAAAGATTCTTTTACATTCCTATTACCTCCTCTCTTACACACCTCCTCTCTTTACCTGGAATCAAGCTTTCACTCTGCAACCAAGCTTGTGCCTCCTGACCTGAACAGCTCCAGCTTAAACCACCTCACTTTTGGACATTATTAAACCTTTCCATGTTCGGCCTCAACCTCCAGCCATCGACCCCGTAAGGAACCACTGAAAGCTGCGAACCTCAACGACAGGCTTCTCCCGGATTCCAACAGCACCAATACGGACCAACACTCTCTCAGCACCCCAGAACGGATCCGTACCCGAGCCAGTCCACTTGTCGTAAGCTGCGGTTATGAATGAACCCCATTTCCTCAGCGAGAAAGTATTGGTTTTTAATGATGGTTGGCAAGTTAGGAAACTACGCCATCTAGGCCTTAGAAATGGTTCAATCTTAGACATGATTAAGGAAAATCACGGTTTACTTAATACATGTTTAATCCCACACACAGCTTCTTTTCTATAGAACTCAGCTTAATCATCAAGCTCACAGCAACACTGGTTTATGTTATGGTCGTCTAGTCTGTCTTGTTCGTCATATGTTTTATTACTTTTCATATTTAGCCATGTATAACCCGTAGATTAGAAAATAAATACACCTTTTACTATCTGGTCATTGTCTGTCTTGATTTCATGTGGTTATGATTCAGATCAATTCAAACTAGAACTTACAACTATAACATTTGAGACTGATTGATTTATTGAGACAGATAAATTATTTTATTCTTTGAGTTATCAACTCATAATAAGGTTTCCCTCTATATCTATAGTGCTACCAAAGTAAACTAGAAAATAGAAGGTGGTGCCTCTAGGTTAATTATAAATTAATTACTAATTGTTACTATTAATATTTCATATTAATATTAAGTCATATTAATCCCATTAAACTACATATGAATGGTGCCAGCGCATGAGAATTCGCTACAGATGTCTGAGGAGTATTTGTGGTGTGACTCGTATGAATTGTGTGAGAAATGAAAACATCAGAGAGAGAACTGGTGTTGGTACGAGAGTTGGCTGATAGAGCAGAGCAAAAGGTGTTGGGATGGTTTGGACATGTTGAGAGAATGGAAAGGGAGCCATTGGTGAAAAAGGTTTATATATCTGATGTGAGTGGAGTGAGAATGAGAGGCAGACCACGAATGGGATGGACAGAGGGTGTAAGAAGAGCGTTGAATGCAAGAGGGATGAGTATGGTCAAGGGAGGGAGGCAGCTCAGGACAGAGATGAATGGAGAGAGTTTGTGTATGAATGACACGGATGGGTGTGGTAGAGGTCTTAGCGGCAGGGGGAAACCAGTTTCAGCTGGGGCCCTGCTGTTCAAGTGCCCACACTGGGCTGTGCAGCTGACCCTGCCGCCGAGTGGTGTGGTCTTAGATCCAGTCCTAAACCTTAAACCAGTGGTTTTCAAACTTTTTACAGTGAGTACCATCTGAGAGAATAGCGAGCTCTCGAAGTACCACCACCATGACCGACCAAAATACACAGTAGTAAATATATAAAGCTACAACATACAAAGGAAGCATGTTAACTACTTATAAGGATTAATTACTGGGAGAACTCGTGTGCATGAACCTGGTTAAGAAGCAGGCTGATATTAAAATAAAAACAAAGAGAAGACAACACTTATTTAAATATGAATGTAACATATTTTTGTCCAAATTTACAAAGATCTTATTTTGTGTGTATTAATTTTTCGTGTGGCATCTAGAATTTAGCGTGTGAGGCGGGGCCGTGATTAGTACGTGATCTACTAAGATCACGCAAATGACAGTGGGTTCAAAGTGTTGGAGACACGCCTATTTAAATGAGGATTTAGCGTGTCATGGTTTTTATTATGACAATTTTACAAAACTGCAAGTGAAAATACAAGTTTGATCTGATGAAATTAGAGGTGTTGGTGGACGAAGCCAATAAAATGTCCAACGAGCTACAGCAAATAAATCTGACAGCAGCTCAAAGGAACGCACTACACATTCAACCTGTGCGGGGCTGGAATGGAGGAGACGTGCAGGGCTGGACTGGACGTGCAGGGCTGGACTGGAGGAGACGTGTAGGGCTGGACTGGAGGAGACGTGCAGGGCTGAGTGGAGGAGATGTGCAGGGCTGGACTGGATGTACAGGGCTGGACTGGAGGAGACGTGCAGGGCTGAGTGGAGGAGATGTACAGGGCTGGATGGAGGAGACAAGCAGGGCTGGACTGGAGGAGACACAGGAGGGTCGGAGCAGAGCTGGGTCAGGAGGAAGACGTGCCTTTTTGCATCCTTCCACAGCTTTAAGTTCTAACGCTGAGTGTGTGGCCGAGTTCTTCTCGTTTACTAATTTTTTAACTGATTTGTTCGCACATTTATCTCTCTCTAAAAAATATGCTCTCTAAAATATATTCATGTTATCATCAAGCCGTACATCACCAATAAAACAAAACGTGCACACGCTTTAATGTTTAATTTATATTTCATCTTAAGTGTTTGCCCAGCCAATTGATAATCTTGATGAGCGTGCATTGAACGTGCTGCTGTTTTGCATAAATAAAATATAAAAACTTACACATTCACTTTCTGCAATTTTCTCCCACACTGTCTGTCTCTCCTTTGTTTTTTTTCCTGAAACCGTTCATAATCACCACAATGGAATTTTAGGGCCATGCTGACAACAAAAAATGTGGAGGACTAATTTTATTTTTTCTTTTCGGATCAGGACATTCGCTTCATTAGATCATGGCCAAAAATAATTTTGTTAGTTCCTTCTCATTGCTCCAAAAAGACAGTCATATTTCATCACTCATCTACATTATTCTTCTTCTTATTATAAACAATACTATGTCCTGAGCTGAACCAGACAGGCACTCTAATCCAAAGCGCTGCTGCAGCTGCAGCTTCTCCACCTGTCGTTGCTGCTCCGCTATTTTCTGATGTAAAGCCTCGTTCTCATCAGCCAGATCAGACGCTCTTACCTTTGTTTCTGGAGCCACACAGTAGTTATGGTCAACTGACAATACCTCCGTTTCCATCTCCACTTCAGAACCGGAATCTGAAACGGGAATCTTGAGCCGTGGGCACTGTTCCCAAACACCGGATCTGGGTGCACGTAATTGATGCCCATTACAACTGGAGAGAACGGGTATTGCTTCCCTTCTGTAGCCGTTTCAGTCCCGCCGCAGTCACATTTAGGTCTGTGGCATAAACAACAACCCCGGGTGTTTTTAGTTGGGGTGAAGTTGTCACTCCGGATCTTCCTCAGCCACTTAGCTCGGACTGTTTGCTTTATTTATTGAACCAATTGGTCAAAAGTTAAGGCAAAACAAGCAAATTGAAGCAAATAAGATAACAGGAGATGAACACAAGAAATAAAGTATCTGGGAGTTAGCTTAACTAAGAACTTATCAGAGCTATTACAAATCAATTATGAACCACTATCATTTGGAATAAAAGTAGACTTACATATATGGAGCATAATCCCCTTTCTAAATTTAACCTCCAGAGTAAATTCAATAAAAATGATCGTGCTACCTAAACTGCTGTATTTGTTCAGAATAAGCAAATATAAAGTTTTGTTTGGCAAAGCAAGAAGCCTAGGGTGAGATACTGCAAAATGCAATTAAGGAAAGAGAGATAAGGAATGGCACTCCGGTGCTTGAGGTTTTATTTTTGTGCCTCTCAGCTAATGACGCTACTTTAATCGTGCAATAATGACTGTAAAGCCTAGTGAAAAGACTTGGGGACTAAAATAGTACAGTTCCCTTTGCAGGCCTTAATAGGAGATTAGAATTTGGGGATGCGGATGGGCTAGCCAGGAATTCGCTGGATAATACATACAACGAAGAATTGGCACAAGGTAATAAAATTGACACAAATTCAGAATATGTTATCAATGTTTAGATGGTATGCTTTTGATTCAAAGTTCATCCCCAATAGGAGTGATAGTAGCTTTAGATCTTGGAATGAGAGAGGTTTTACAACCTACCTATCATTTACAGAAAATAACATCTTTCACAGTTTTCAGATAATGAAAAACAAATATAACTTACATAGCTGCGATTTACATAGATATCTCCAGGTAAGAAATAAATTCACCACAAAGTGCAAGTTGACAAATTTTACACAGTCTGAAGAAGAATTTCTTAAAATACTTAAATCAGCATATGAGCTACCAAAAATGATATCAAGAATTTACAATGCTCTCTCTCCAATGGAGAAATGTAATACATTATATATCAAACAGAAATGGGAAAGGAAGGAACTATTAAAAATAACAGAAAACAAATGGCGGGACAAATTGATATTTCAGTGGTCCTCCACAGTTTCTCAGTCTTGGAGAGAACACTGTTGAAAGAATACCATTAGATATTTTAAAACTCCAGCTCAAAATATTAATAAACAAACATGCTAGAGGCAGTGTAGCTCTGAGGAGGATAATCATCATCATGTATTCTGGGGTTGTATCAAATTAAAAGACTACTGAGTAGGTTACAATCAATATTTAGAGTAGACATATCCTGTAAATTTGAAATTCTGTACTTGGGATGGGTTTCTTCTCTAGAACTGAAATGTGATAAGAAGCTGTTACAAGCCCTTTTGATGCCAAGCAAAAAGAAAATCACAAAAAACATCAGTGGTGCCTTCCTTAGACAGCTGGATTGATATTGTTTTTGAAATATAACATACATCATTAACAATAACAAATAATAGTTTTATAGCATTTGGAACAAATGGATCAATTACATATTAGACCAATTAGAGTTTTTTTTATTTCTCAATTCACAACATGAAGAACAGGAGAATGAAAAGTTAGTTGTAATATTTTGAGATAAGAACAATGCCTGACTTGATTTATGTTTCTATAGCTGACTTGTGTAGGCTCCTGTGTATTCTCCTCTAGTCATTATTTGTGTA
>JBAMHX010000006.1:8440355-8479226 GCA_037177515.1 Pseudomugil tenellus | reverse complement strand
GTGTATTCTCCTCTAGTCATTATTTGTGTATATATATATATATATATATATATATTTATAAAAGTATCTATATCTCATTAATTATTACTTATTTGATCATTTTCTTTACTTTAGTTATTTCTTTTTAATTTTGTATGTAAACTTTTTTTTTATTTGTTAACTCAAAGAAATACAACATGGGGTAAAACGTTTTTGAGATTTGATTAGTAATATATTTGTTGTACATGTTACGTCGTGCTTGAAAAAATTTGTAACTCCAGAATACTGACAAAAAAAGGAAAGTTTTTGGTCGTATAAATGGTTATAATTGTAAGAAAAATATTGTGGACTTTCCAATATAAAGAATTATAATAAAGAAAAAAACAAACAAACAAAAAAAGTACTCAGTGGACCAAAGCTCCTTCAGTAACTGCTGCCTCTACATTTTTTTCTTTAGTAAATTTTGAAACCTAACATTGTCAACTATCTACAACTAAATGTGAAGAAATTTATTAGCAGATATAATCTGGGTAAAACTGCTAACTAGTTGCTGTCAGGAATAAAATGCCAAAACCAGCCCCAACCTATTATCTGAACAGCTTATTCCAATGAAGGGTTGCAGGTAGCATGAGCCTATCTCAGCAATTATTGGGCAAAAGGCTGCGTACACCCTGGACAGATCGCCAGTCCATCATACAGAGAGACAAAGTGTGTGAATAGGCGAATGTAAACTATGTAGTGTAAAGCACTTTGAGTAAAGTGGAGCAGAGAGATTCAGCTGTTCATACGTTAGACAGACAGACCAGTCTTTATGCTGAAGTGAGGAAACAAGCAGAATGAAATGGAGCAAGTATACATCTTATGGGAGGACCAAAGAACAGATGTACCTTGACAGAAACTTGATTTTTTTAAAAAAAGTAAGACACTGGTCACCGCCTTCAACAATGTTTTTTCCTCAGTAAACATGTTTCTTGGAGAAAAAAAAATCATGCAAGAGCGTATGCATGGTTTCATAGTCACAAGGGCAATGGAACATGTAGTGACATAATGGGAGTGGACAACATAAAACAATGAAAGATATGCTGGCACAAGAACTGCCATTTGAGAAAGAAACAATACAATCTTTGCTCCATATTTGGGCTGCTTATATAACCAAATGCCATAAATTATGTAATGCCCCCCATTATTAATTTTTCAACGCATTTCTCTTTGAAGCAACTGTAATTCAGCATTTATATGTTTTGTGTCTTGTCTCTCTGGTATCTATCTATGTGCATTATGTGACAGCCTAATGCAAGTTTCCAAGAAAAGAAGCACATACTTTACTTTTCTTCTCCAAAGTCGATGTTGGATCTCTCACATTCCCACATTAAAACTAAGGAAGTCACATCCAAAGAATAAAAAATGCAAAATGTTGCTTTTTATTTGGTTTTGTTGTTTTTTTGTTGCTTTTCCGCACTTCCGCCCAAGATTCATGAAAATTACTAAAAAATAAATAAATAAAAGCAGATTGAAGTGTGTGTTGAAGCTGTGGCAGCTGTCACAAAGCCTTGTCAGCTGTTGTTAAGCCTTGTGATGGCAGTATGTTGAAGGCTTTTGTACCACAGAGCAGGTGTGCTAATTTACAAAACAGTAAGGTTTAGTTAGTCATGCTCCTCTGATGCTAGCTGCAGTCTTATATCTTGCCTCTGCCAAATTAGCCTGTCTCCAAAAGTCAGCTCTGAAAAAGAAATTGAGATTTAGACGGGGCGAGGTGCGTATGAAAAAAGATAGTAAGAGACACTTTTTGTAGAGCCACAGATTATTTCCATATCCTTGTTTAAAGTATGCATTGAAGTAAAACAATATAATACTTAGCAACATTAAATGTTACAACAAAGAACTCAGTCAGAAATATTAGTCTAAGTCTTATGTATAGAGCATATTAAAAGGAAAGAAAAAAGAGCACTTTGGTAACAATAAAAAAGGGAAACTATTCATCCATCCATTATCTACTGCTTATGCTGAATGGGGTCCCAGTTTGGGGGGGGTGTAGGGGGTGGAGGTTAGCTGACATAGGGCGAGAGGTGGAGTACATCCTGGACAGGTCGCCAGCAAAAGAGAAACTAATACCTTAAAAAAAGTATAATATATGTGCTGCTCTGTTCATACTCAAAAATTTCTTTGGTGCAAGAAAATACCATGGTGGACAAAGCCATGATACTTATGTAACATGATTTGATGATACCTATATGTGACTAGACCGAGAAGTAAATTGGTCAAGTAACTGAAAGAATACAGTAGTTTCTCTCGATTCAGGTTTACATTGATACCATTTTGTCTCTCAAGAGCTTGGGGTGTCTATCAACAGGCAAGAAAACAAGTTACAATCAAATGCTTGGGGAATTTTTTTTTTTTTACTGACAAATATAAAATGGAAATTAAAAGAAAAATACATGCAGTTTAATTAAGATAAAGGCATTAATCCCTTAATGCCCAATTCAGGGTGCCCATGTCTGGTCCTTGAGCTCTACCATCCTGCAACTTCTAGATGCATCCCATCTCCAGCACACCCGTAGCACATAAATAGCTTGTAAGCAGGCCTTTGCAGAGCTGAATGACATGCTCATGAGGAAATTGACCCACTTGATTTAGGTGTGATGGAAGGATTGCAACTAAAAGTTTCAGGATAGTAGCCCTCGAATCCTGGACTTGGGTATAGCTGGCCTAATGTGTCATATTTGATACATAGAGTTTTTGACATTTTGAATCACTTTATGGTAGAAAATGTATTCAAAACGCAGTTGCACACAATGTGAGATTCAAATACTGCCCCATAGTGAACACCAGAAAGCTGAGGACTATACGTTATAATATTTGACCTGTCACATGGTAATAAATAGTAAAAATGCCCCCCAAAAAAATCAGATTTTTTTTAAAGGGCCAAATAAAGACTTTAAATTCTAAGAACTGGAGATTTCTGAGCAGTTCTTCTTATTTCAGGCTTCAAAGGGTTAAAATTATAAGGAGAAAATAGGAAGCAGCCGTTAACTACAACCTTCTATGAATAAAACTATAGCCTATATATCAGAATCACTTTATTGTCATTGCCAGTAAACAGGTTTGCAGACTAGGAAATTCCTCTGATGGATTTTTTATTTCTAATGGAATATTCTATTCTGATGGAATTTCTGATCTTCTTTTAAAACTTAAACTTACATCAACTTGAAGAGCCAGAAATGTAAACGCTACACTCTCCGCTCATCTTGAGCTTATTATTTACAGTGAGTCAAGTGAGTAATCAGTCCAATCTCTACAAAGAACCTTAAACATCCAAATGGCAAAGCAGTTATGTACCACAAGAGCAAAGTTGGTGACCACAGCAAATTGTAAGAGTAACTGCTGAATAGGAAGTTGAAAAATGTCAATGTTAGTATTTATATCTGGGAGACTTATCGCTCATATTGTTGGGAACATGACGCACGTCCCAACCATCCAGTTACACAAGCCTTTTAAAGACAGTGGAAGGTGAAAAAAGATGTAAAAACTACACCATGAATGCAATTTTTTTGTGTGATTGCTTCAAAGAATTTAAAAAGTTTCCCCAGACATTAATTGGATTTGATCTTTCCTTGGAAAAAAAGAAACATTTCTGAAAAGTATAACTTTTCAGGTGACATTTAGAATCATGATTTGAAGCTTCAACTGCAGGCGTCTCTGTCAGACCTTCGTGACATTTGTTATCAGACACTCAAAAAACCCGGGAATAAAAGGGGAATGTTTCAAAACCAGCCTTTGGCTGTGTTAAGACACCTGATTATACAACATGCTTTCACAGTGCACTATGGCATGCATGTATGCTGTCCCCATGGGATCATTAAAGTTTAAACTGTTGGAAAAAAGAGGGTCAAATGCATTTTTCATTATCATTTGTGGTAATCTTCTAAAGTACAAAGTACAAAAAATGAATCCAGTGGGATTTTTTGGTGGCTCGCTGTTTCAGGGGTGTCATTGTACTGAAAATACTTGATGATTAGAGCAGCATACATGTAAGTAACTGTTGAAACATGCAAAGGATTCAGCCAGACTCCCTCCTCATTCAAACTGATAGGGGGGAAGAGTCCATATTGTAGCATTGATCAGAGAGTGTGCCCATTATTGTGAGATGCCCTTAAGCCTAATTAAATATTAAACCTTTTTATTGGCTTCCATGGAGGTATTTGTAAATACATTTCATGCCAGGGAAAGCATCAAAGATTTCAAATTCCCCTCCTGACACCAAGTAGTGGTTATTGCTGCTCAACCCCACCCTCCCAAACCATTTAGGTACATTTAGAATGATGAAAGAGGAAGTAAATTACTGCCAATGGCTTCCAGGGGAATGGATAGTATATACAACTAGGTCTACCCTTGAGAAATTATTTGTTCTCTTCTGTGAGGTTGCAAAATGAGGTTATAAAACAATTCTATGTATTGGGTTGCTTGTCATTTTGCTGTTATTGTAATTCTGATTATCGGATAAAAAAGACGTCAATTTCTGTAATGAGGCTGGAGAATGGATATTGCTAGTTTAACAGAGGGGGAAAAAATTGGAACTGGATGATGTGCATTGTTTTACCGCCTCATGCTTTGGGGTAATCAAATAGGGGCAGAGAACACAATGCTCTGCAGAACTGGCAAGAGCACAGCCAGTCAGTCATAAAGCAAAGGTGACAGAACATTTGGCATGTCTGTCCTGACAAAGTGCCTTAATTGATTGTCATGCCTGGCTTGAGCCAATAAATCAGGAGGTCCATCATCAATAGGACTGCAAGCCATTAAGTCATAACCCCAGCCAAAATAAACAGAGAGGGGTTTGGTATAAAACATTTATTGGCCTTCACTTGCTTCGTATGCCCATAATTCACTGGCATAAATTATACTCCCTGAGTCTCTCTGCTGACTGTGGCCGTCCCTCTTTGTATATGGGCAGAGAGGTGAGGTGAGTCAGCTGGAGAACCATCCGATTTCCCACATGCTGAAGCTCAGAGAGCCAAACAGTAGATGGAGCCCCTCGCATTGACTTGAGCTGCAGCTTGAAGCGAGTCTTCGCCGGAAACATTACATCAGTGATTTATTTCTGCCTCCAGCTCCATATCATCATCATTACATGCTATTTATGTCATTAAGGTTAATGTGTTTTGGTGTGCCTAGGTGAGTGTGTGTGTTACGTTTGAAGTTTCTAAAAAGATAGATAAAAGCAGCACACAAGCACAGCTGCAATAACAAAGCTGACTTTCAAAAAGCGGAAAGAGAAAGAAAAAAATATCTGCAACAAAGAGAAGGTTTCACAACAAATTAGTTGGATTAGTCAAGCTGAATTTGTACTGTTTTTCCCACCACTGGGTTAGTTAGTTTCAGATTTGCTTTTTGTCGACACCTTCTACATTAATTTTGCTGTATCTGGGGTATTTCTGTCATTCACGATTTTCCTGACTTCTACCTTTAAACATAGTGTTTTTTATGTGCACTACATTTGGCCACATGCAGATTGAATAGAGGTTGCTCTAAACTATTGCAGGACCCTCATTTTTAATTAGTATCCATGTGGAACCACTCCATATTCATACTCATCCAAATATTATTTAGTTTGTTCTCACAAAAGAAGATTCAGAGCTTGAATGTTTTGCAACAAAATCTTTATGTAATTGCCTCAGACAATGCGTCATTTCTTTCCACAACTTGTAATCAACACACCTCACCCCAAAGAGCAGGAATGAGTCTGAACTGCACTGCATTAGTGACAGACCGCTGGAGTCTAGATGCATGTTAGCCTAAGGAACACCATGGGAGACGCATAGGAAGAGAGATGACATTTAGAGGGGGGAAAAAAGCCGCAGAAGTAGCAGTATTGTGGAAAGCTTCTGGCTTGAGCATTAAGGCACGGAAGGCACTTCTGAGTGCTGATTACTGCCACAGCGGAGGAAACCTGTGGGTGTGAGGGGAACCCGTTGACATTTTGAGCTTTCTTTAACAAACCCTAGATAGAGCGAGGCTGGAGCTTGTCACATGCTTTGGGAAAGGTTGCATTGGAAACAGGAAACGAACAACTACATCTGTTAGGGCTGCAAATCTGACTCGGTCATTGTGGATGCTTCAGCATACACATGTGGACACATAAAATACACCCATTTCTCTCCACCATGTATTCTCACATGCCTTTGCATCCTTCTCTTTTCTCCACCACCACAACCAAACAAGCTGAACACACATGATATATCCACTGCTTGCACACACGAGTAGTGCAGCAGTGGTGCCAGGCCAGATTGCTGTGGCTGAAGATATGAGGTGGAATCATCAATCACCAGAGCCTCCCTCTGGTCAAATCAAGTTTGTCCTGGTGTGAGCAGAACGCAGTGCCAGCCAAGCAGAGACAGACACTTGCTGTCTGGCGGGTGCAAGGGGTATGGTGTGGCTTTTCGCGACATCTGGAAGCACATAAATCGTCTGGCAGATGGATGGATGGACGATGATTAAGATGAGACTGTGGCTTCTTAAAGCCAGCTGAGATGCATCTTCCACTGGTGGCATATTTTCTACTTCTCAGTCCACCCTACAGCGAAATGAGAAACAGCTGGAGCAACGGAGAGCTCATTGTTCAACCGGCATCTGCTCTCCGCACAACTTATTCAAGGAAGACTCAGCATCTCGGATGGCAGTTGTAGTGCAAAATGATGAAAGTGACTTCAAGTGGCCTTCAAAGCATAGAAATACATTTCCTGTTCGTACTTTGAGGTAGAATTGTGTGCTTAGACCTTGAAGTGAAGCTATTAATACCATTAGGTCCAAGCGAAATCATTGAAAATATGACAAAGTGCTACCACTAGCCTTCAGATTAATCCGCAAATTCAAATTACAGCCACATTCATGCAAGCCGCAGGCTAAGAAGCTGCTCTATTCTCTGTTAAAAAAAATTAGAGACCAATGTGGCTCGTTCACAGTAGATGGTGCTGCTTTAAACCAGAGCAACAGACTCAAGTACTGCCATACTGTGTCCATGTTCCCAATTCCTCACTGGATTCCACTATTTGTCAAGGTCAACTATTTCATCAAAATGGAATCAGGATGATAACCATGTTTGAGAAGCAGGATTCAGGGAATTGAGAAAACTGAAGTGCAGCTCACGAGTGTAATTGGTCTCCTGGCATCTTCACACACAGCTTGATTAGCATGCCTTTGAAGCATTCCAGGCACATTTGCCAACAGAACAAAGACACGGCAGATAATGATGATTAGAAATTGAGGAACTTCTACTAGTTATTGACAGACAAGGTATTCAAATGTCCTGGACATTAGTCTTTGATGTGAACTGATCGACTCAGTTCAGTCCCTTTTAAGGTGATGTTATCTTCAAAAGGCCAGACAGGATTAAAAAGAAATTGGGAGGGAGGAGGATGGAAATTAATATTAAGACTGTCGAGCAGGAGAGAGAGCTTTCACTTGTTAATACCTATATATATATATATATATATATTTAATTTATATATATATTTATATATATATTTAATTTAAGGGTGCAATGGTTCAACTGCTGTAGGACATGCTTAATCATTTATCAATTGCTTTTACCAGTGTTTCAGTTAAGATCACTGGGAGGCAACACTAGAGAAGAGAAACTGGTTCAAAGTCAGACATTCTGCCTTTAACTAAATGAATTGATGCTTTTTTGTACCAAAGTCCCTCAAAACTTTATTTGTTCAAATCATATGATTGTCCTCAAATATTCTTGCTAAGCTTAGTTTGCAAAATGTGTGTAAATGTGTTTAAAAAAAGTGAGATGCCATGTGACTTTTTTAAAGGCATAAATCATTTAATATATGCACATTGCACAAAGACTCCACAGTTATTCTCAGTGAAACATGCTACCAGAGCAAGCTTTCCACACACACTGATACCGAGGAAGCAGCAGAATTTCTCTAGTTTAACTGTTACAACAACTGCAACCTTGAGTTGTGCTGATTTCTGGCACGAATATTACAAACCAGGATATTTTTTGGGGATCCCAGCTGGGATGTAGAAGTTAGAATAGCGTACTACTGATCAGCAAATAGCTTATGACTGTATGCAGCCTCCTCTTTTGAATGTCTCTATCGCCATTAGACTCCTAGAACACTGGTGTTCAGAACCAAGAGACAGTGACAGAGTGCAGAGATGCAGCCTAACACAGAAGGGGACTTGCATTGCAAGTTTTCTTTCCTAATAGTTCATCTTTCATGTCTTTCTTAATTTGCCCTTCCTCTCCTCCTGGTTCCTGCATAGTAAAAAGTAGCTTTGTTTTGTCAACGATTGCATCCACATCAGGTTTTTCATGGGTGTCAGTGCTTCTAAATGAGGAGGCTGCATGAGTATGGTTGTCTTAAGAAAAAAAACCTACAGCACTCAATTCCATTTGTCATTTCTGCAGCTGCTTAAAGCAAACAAAGTAAAAAAAAAAATTTCAGCAGCTATTGGTTTTGTCACAGTGGCTTTCTTCAGCCAATCATACAGACAGAACATGTTACCCTGGGTAACCAGGACGAGGGCAAATAAATCTCTTCTTTCTTTGATTGTCTATCTTGATGACAGTGAAAGCTAAGTGATCAAATAAAGCCATTTTGTGTGAGTAGATTGGCTGGGAACCAAATATTGATAGTGATAATGTGATAATGATCTGATGGAAAGCAGTAACGGTGTGTTGCAGTGAAAATTAACCTCAGTATGTCCCACAGGTGATAACCGATTAAACAAGATCTTTGCAAGGCCAATCGTCTGAACCCTCTTAAACTTGTCCCTTGTTTAACCTTAGACGGGCCATGAACTGTGCTCTTTCTAATAGCATCACTTGCACAAGACTGTGTTATTCACTGTCTCCATCAGATTGTGACATACGTCGACCTCTCTCTGCACTGTGGCTGTCAGGCTGAGTGGTGAGTTGCTCAAACATTGGCAATATGAGGGCAAGTGTCCCCTCGTGGTGAAAAGAAGCACTGAGTCAGAACCTTTCTGTTGGAAAAAGGCAGCAAAGTATTCAGTATGACAAAAGATTAGTAGCCTTAAAATTGGTCCATTCACATCAGGTTTTTGTCATGTGTCATCTTTATTTTCCAGTATGAAACAATCCTCTGGATCTAACTTACATCCAGACATCTGATGGGAAATGTTACGGTAGGCTACTGTTGAAAAGCATAAACTTTTCAGTAACGCAGATAGATCCTGTCTCCCCTGTTTCTCCTCACAACATAAATTGATTCCTGTCATTTCTCCAGATCAAGTTTATTATTATTAAGCTGAAGTCCATTTTTTATACAGGTAAACCTGCTTCAGCTTTGCTGCTATTATTAATGCTGCAAGGCCCCTGAGCTTTGCTGTGTTTTTAAAGGTACATAACATAACATTAAGTGAAAATGTAGTACATAAAAATATCTGTTTAGTTTTTTCTTTTCCAGAAACCTTTCCAGAAATGGCCTCTTTTGCTTATACCTGTTTCAACCTTTTCCAAAACTAGTATAACTGGAGTTTTTTAACCTAAAACTAATACTTTAACGTGTACATTCACCAAAAAATCAACTGGATGACATAATTATAACAATAACTTTTGCAAATGAGAGAGGTTATACCTCTTATCATGACATTCAATTGTCTTTCATAACTCTTTTGAGAGTTCTCTTTCATAATCTTGTTGAAGTTGAGGATTTTAATACACACAAGTAAGCATTTGATTTGGCTGATGACTGAATAAAGATATATTTAGATGGAAACCTGTTGTATATGAATCAGTTAATTCCTAATGGAATATTAGCACTGAGTGAAGAAATGCCTTCACTTACAGTAAGTCAGTTTCATGTATTTTAATACACTTGTGTACAGATCCAACCAAAAGTTTAACCAAATTCAGACTTACGCTTTATGGTCTTGCTTTATAATGTAGTATTATTGTATGCAAAGTTTGATATGATGCAATTTGACTGTAACACTCGAGTGCTTGGGTACCTCACTCAAAAGTGTTTTTACATTTTATTGAGGAATGGAAAGTCATACAATAATTTTTCCAAATGTCCTGTCATCCCACAAGAACACACAATACATTTAGATTTATTTAATTTTATGGGTCATCAAAGGATAGTTTCAATCAACTATGGAAGAAGACTCACCACATATATATCTGCAAATTGCTTCCTAATTCAGTTAACCTTTTTCTACCTTTTTATCTATTGTCAGTCTTGGTTCAGCAATTTGGGGAAGTAAATGTCATCTTGTACCTTGGGTGATAGATGCCCTATGTAAAGTGGCAGTGAGGATAGAGAAGATAATGATCTGATCCCTAGCAGGTGTTTGGTTTTGCTTCCATAGAGAAACTTATGATTGCTAGAGAGCTTTTAGATGAGATGGCAACAAACAGAAAAGCAATCAGTCATCAGATCTCAAACATGAATTAAACACAAATACATTTATGTGAAATGATATTGGTGAGTAAAACATTTAGAAACTGTTCTTAAAAACCACATACTAATGAGTATTACAGTTATAAAAGTGCTTTATAAATGATTAATTCAGTGCTTATTAATGCTTAACCAATGCTTTATAGTGTGTAGTTAATAAAGCATTGCCAATATATTTTTAAAAACAATTATTATGATTTATTTTTTTACCGGTTTTATTTTGTTTCTTTAACTCGCCCTCAATGGGACACCCGAGAGACATAAAGAAATTTTGTCATATCTGGTGTCTTTTGTAGGTAGAGGAGCATCTGCTTATATATTAAAACAAGAAAATAATATGTAAAAACCTCTTATAGGGAAGGATTTTCTTTTTAAGCTGCCATATTCTGCAACTATGCTATTCAAATATTGCATTAAGATTAGAATACCAATTGACATTCGAGGGATTAGAAAAGTTTCTGAAGGCAGTTCATATATCTGAGCAGAAATTTGAAAACCTTGAGCTCATATACTTTAACATTTCCATTACTTGGCCAAAATACATCTTCTGCTTAATGCACCGCCGTCATTTCCACTACAACAAGCAGCTCTTGAGTTCATTATTTTTTAAAAAAATATCCCGCATCACCAGAGTCCTTGTGACATTGAAAAAAACTAAAGTGACAATACATTTCAGTAATTGACTATCCCGCTGGTGGAAACCGATCACCTCATAAAAAACCTATTGGATGTAAATGAATATTTTTAAATTGTCACCTTCTTCACAAACACTTGGATCCGGATAACGACAGAAACACAAGGTTAACTTCTCTTTGAGCATCGTTCTGTTTTAAACCAATTTCTCCCGCAGTTTATATCCCGGGGAGTACAAGTTCCCATTTGCCATCGCATGCATATTCAAATAGAGAGAAGAAAGATCGTAAACAATTAAAGAGACTGTTATAATTCTCCCCAAACTAGAGCACTATAGTGTAGAAATAGGGGCAGCTAATGTTTTGCTATATGGATACTCTAGCGTGCTTCATTTAAGTCACAGACAAAATGTAAAAAGACATGCTGCGATCTACGCTGTGCTAAGCATCCTGAAAGAATGCTGTGTTCTTTCATCCTTCTGGGATGAAGCTAACAATATTTTAAGAGGATGTATAATCACAAATATGTCAGAGATAATTCATCTTTCATATCATGGCTGAATCAGCATGACGCCAGTGCTTGGTTCTATGTAAATTTGACATTGCTGTTGATATTTTTTTCTAAATTGCACTATTGGCCAATCATGTCATGACAAGATGTTTCTCCTGCCTGCAAATCATTAGTTTCACTAAATGAGGTCATATGTGTGAATTTCTTGTTTTGTTTAAAGTTCAATTGATGATTTAATTTGTTGCCTTGGGGAAAGGTTTAATTAGGCAATGTCGTCACTAGAGTCTAATATGCTGGGCAAATTGAATTTGAATTCTTTCCAGCAAAAAGAAAAAAAGAAAGAGACAACCCCTAAGCAACCCGCAAACTTACAACATTATGTCTGCACTGGAAAAATATGCAGCTGTATTGATTCGAATCCACAACAAAATCAGTGAGGACCTTGGTTTAGTAACATTCAAAGTTCTTATTCTCACAAGGGAAACCCATATAGCATGCAATGAAAATTAACATGTAAATTAAACACTGCATATTTAAGACAATTCTTTATTACCAGCACCTACTTGATCGATGTCGAGTCAGCCAGTGGTACAAGAAAACACAAGTTTGAATTTGTTTATAAAAAAGAAAGAATAAGAAAAGAGTCTTTTAAACCAATTTAATGGAGTGCCCTGAATAAATATGCAAATGTCTGCTAAAGAGATGAATGTTTTTCTAAAATGTTCTGCTCCACAGCATGTTTTGATGGCCATATGGGCATAGAGAGAGGGGGTTCTGCCTCTGTTTCAACCAAAATGTGTCCAAAAAAGAAAAGAAGACATGTGAATGAATCATCACATTATGTTCTTCGTTCATACAAACCAAGGAAATGCTGTTGATATTTTTTAATAGTTAGTAATTCGACAGATTTAATCTCTGTTTAACTATTCAAACAGCAGTGAAAAGCTGATATTTATAAAAAAGCTGATATATATATATATATATATATACATATACATATATAGCACCCTTAGCTGGGCTGAAGATGTGTCCAGTGTCCAGTAACCTCAATAAAATATAAAGAGACATCCGTTTGGGTTGCTTTACTCTATTAACCAAACTCAATTTTGTTCTCCAAATTTTATGAGGTCAATATTTCCTTTTTGTATCACAGTCAATAATGATTCAAAATATTAAAAAAAACATTTTACTTTAATCGGGTCTGTCTAATGTTTCCATCTTGACATATTGTCAGTTCTTGGGGTGCTTTTATGCCACAGATCAAAGTATTGCAATGCTTCTGTTTTTATCCGACTGCATAAAAGATCAAGGCACATAATGAGGCAACCTGAGAGGTGATAGTTCAGAGGATGAAAGTATTGGTTGCTTTGGCTATGTTAAAGAGATGTGCACTATTTTGATATGCTTTAGCTGTGATGATGATAGCCGTTATGATTAATTGTATAATATGCACTTGATCTTTGTTCACATTTATTACTCTAAGTAGTAATCTCTATGCATGCTATCTGATGTGATTCTTGGATGTTTTGTTTTGTTTTTATCCGCTGAGATATGTTTGTGAGATGACATATTTAAAAATGTTTAAGGAGTCTGTTGAAGAACAAACTCATTAACTCTCTACTATGTGCTCAGTTAAATGTTTTCTGTAAGGCTATATTCTCTTTGAAAAACGCATGAATCAAGTGTATACATTATTAAAATGCATTAATATATTGTTAAAATGAGTATACATTTGTAATATTATGCTTTCTTCTCTCTTTTAAATTCACATTTTTATCACATGTTGACATTCACCTGTTTCACTGATTAAAATGCTTAGGTGAACTCATTAAAAACTAAGTGGAGGTCTGAGTATCAGCTACTCATCTGAGTCAGTCTATGATCCCTCTGTGTCACGTTTACCGTTTATTGCTGTTTTTACTAGTTTTATGTATCTTTGGGTTTTTACTTCCGAATTTTAATCTTGTTTTAATCTTTGTTTTGTGACCTGAGTGTATTGAAAAATGCCAATAAATAAAATGTATTATTGTTTATTACCACATAAAAAAATACAGCATCATTCGCTCTCACAAGGAAAAGATGACCCAAAGTACCACAATCATAATTAAATGGAAACAATGCTAAGTGCATAAATTTATATAGAAAATACTGTTCAATTTTGTGACTTTGTGTGTGTGTATGCGTGTGTATGCATATGACGAATCTCTGATAATTTTATTAGATAAACCTTACAAATATCAGGTTGGACTATCTTTTGCCTTCAGAACAGACTATTCCATCCATTCATTCATTTTCTGAACCACTTCATCCATTTCAGGATCACGGGTAGCTTGAGCCTTTCCCAGCAGTCAGTGGGCAATAGGCTGGGTACATCCTTGACAGGTTTCCAGTGTTTCCATGCACCACTCACTCAAAGTATGAAAAACAATAAAATATGTTATCACAATAATACTGATTATGCACACATTTGTAAGAACAATCTCACCATGAGACATTAGCACGACCCAAGCAACAATGAAATGCATTAGTCACATTACTTCTGTTGGTTTTGCCAGAACTTCCTTCAGTTAAATGAATATCATAATAAATAGTTTTTAGATCATAGAGAGACAGATTACAAGTCAACATTCAGCTTAAAGCGAACAACAAACTAGAATTCTAAGATCTGAACTTTTGTTTTTGAAATCCTATTATTGTCATTATCATGTGTGTCTCACTTTGAGAATAAACTTAAAATTTCAAGAATAAGGTCGAAATCACAAGAATAAAGTCAAAATACAGTTTTGAGAATTAAGTAACAATAATTTGACATTAACTTCGAGTCTTTCAGATTAATTTGAACCAGCTTTATCCTACTCTATAAAACACAATGCCTAGTGTGGATGACCTTACACTTTAGAGTGGGCTTCAGCAACAAGGAAATGCTTTCCCTTTTAGCACATAAACACAGCATTCCAAAATATTCGTACTTTGAAGAGTCTGTATTTCGACTTTATTCTCATCATTACGACTTTATTCGTGAAACTGTATTTTGACATTTCAAGTTTATTCTCATAGTGAGGAAGGGAGAAAAAAAAGAATCCTCCACAAATAATTTTTTCAGTGTGGCCCTAATACTCCGTCGTATAATCACCGTACGTTGGCATTAGAACTTCTAATTCCAGTGGGGAAAAAAACAAAGACTTTTTTCCAGCGGAAGCCATAGTGACTGGTTTCTTGGTTCCATTGATGATGGGTTTTTAAAGTTTTGGTGCTCATGGTTACCTCAGGGTGAACAAACTTGTTAACTAAACGGTTTTAGAACAGCTGTTGTGAAAGGGAAAACTTTGAGTATCTCATCTCAGGGACTGCCAACTCTGAGTCAACTCTGAAACTCAGGGTTTGTTGAACCCTCTTTGTGAAATGGATCCCGGGATATAAAAAAAAAACATGTCCATGGATAACAAAGGGTCAAAGATGGAGTTGTACTTGAGCCACTCACTTTGCTCTTTACTAAAGCTATACCCTAGTTAGCTTATGAAAACACTTAAGTAGCCTATATGAGCACTGTGAGGCAACTCTGCTTTTAAGAGTTACACTCCCAAATTGGTGACTTGCTGTCTCAGAATGATTAAATGCTGAGTTAGTAAGTGTTAAACTAAGATACTAAGATGCTAAGCTCAACTAAAGCTAACTAAATTAGCATCAGTGAGAAGAGTGATCATTACCAAGCCTGTCTGCCCTTTCTGCTGAACTGCCTACAGAAAATGTGCCTCACATGTAAAATATTAACAGCTGAAGTAATTTCTCTACATTGTGCATAATGTTGATCAGGTTGTATAATTTATTAATTTCTGGTGCAACATGACTTGCAATTTATGTAATTGGGGAGTTAAGAAATTACCAAAAAGGATAATCTGAAAAAAGAGGGTTATTAAAAAGCTGTTTGGTTCAGTTTAAAATAAGTGTGATTGCAACGCAAAAATAAAGGGAACAATTAATTTTCTATTCTGAGAAAAGACATAATTAAAAAGTACAGCTAATAACTGATTGTCTCTGTCAATTTTAGTACTTGCAAGCCAGGTTTTTGGGTTTGAGTTAAATCCATTACTGGCTAGCCAACCCAGATGGGACTCTGAAATTCCAGCAACCGTGGATGGAGTTCAAGCTGCTACGCACATCCTTCCTTGCCACTGTGATAGGATAAGAAGCACAACAAACTGAATCACAAGAAACCTCTTTATGTTGAGCTCACAATACAATTAAAATGTTCACTCTTCAGACTTTGACTTTAACTGATTTTATTGCTCTGACTGCCTGGCACAGAAAGAGACTTTTTTGTCTTTTCTATCACCAACCACACTGTCTGTACCTGTGAAAGGGCTGAAAATATAACGCCTTAACAAAGTGTGGTCTTGCTAAGCTACCTCTTCTCTATGGCAAAAACCTAAAAGGCATACAAACTAAAATAACTTGCACACATTAATCAGTTATTTTTGGGATTTCCATGATGGTCAGACTAACTTTTAGATCATTTAAAATTGTAACTATTATGTCATTTAAAAGGATAATAATGGAAATAGTGAAAAATGAAAGCCACCACAGATTCTCCCATTCACTTGTCTGTAATAACCAGTTGTTCTTTAAATAATGCACAACAATGCATAGTCAACACAATCATTATAAATAATGAATAATACATGTGTACAATTCAACAATTTGTCAGAGAAATGTTACATCTAAAAGTTGTAAGATTGTAGATTTTGAGGACTGGACTTAATGTAGCAGATTGAATGGGGAAACCAAGCAAGCACATGCAAACGAGCTTGCAGAAAGTTGTCCTTGGAAGAAACATTACAGCCTGTAAATAACTTGGTTCTGGTAAAAAAAAAAGACTGGATGTTTTTAAATGATTTAAATAGTTAGTTTATCAAGATTTTGATAACTTAAGCAAAGGCTCTTTATTCCAGTTTCCTCTCTTGCTCATTAGGTTTGGGTATCACCAGGTGACTAGCGATATAATCTGTACAAAATATTTTGCCTATGATAACTATTATATAACGATTTAGTAATTCGGTGATAATCAACATATTACAATACATTTCATCCATGGTATATCACACGTCAATGAAGACTTTGAATTGAATTTACTGATTGCAAAGAATTCATTTAAAGTTTATTACAAAAATCTTGTCAATCAATTTCAGATTAATTACAACATCTACTTTGAAAAGAGTACAACTAAGTGCAAAATGTTTTTTCTTAAAGAGCATATGAAAGTACACATCAGTGCATGTGAAAAACAAATATTTCTGTCTCTACAAAATAGTCTCAAATAACTGGGTGGTCTTTGAATATCCGGCCACACATTTTAACTAACCACTAAGTGTGAAGTTTAATCTAAGCCTGCACTGCAGACTGCACATACATTTCAGTCCACACTTCTTTGTAAGCTTCAAAACCTGAGAACATTTACCTTGACCTAAACTATTTACGTACTGCATACTTATTAAAAAAACTACATACTCTTTTTCAGAAAGAGTAGCTGGTCAGTATGTTTAGAGGTGAGTTGATTATGTCACCAGCAGTAGAAAAGGCTCAACAGGTATACAGGTTCCAGGGCTGCAGAGATATTTTTGAGCCAGCTTAGCAAGAAGTGGGTCGGCTTGAGGGTTACATTTCCACCAGTGCAACAGGTCATCAGTCAGCGGTAGAGGTGAGAGATCTAGGTATTGCTTGACCTAATGGTGGGTGGTTTTGAACGTCTGTCCAAGGAGATCACAAGTGCAGACTTCCTCTTCTTTGGTGTACATGTGTTGGTGTCTAGAGTCTGCTGCTCAGTGCTTCCCTTGCTGTCATCAGTAGAGAAAACAATGACACACTACACACCTCATTATTTAAGCACATGTTCAGGTCATATCAAGTCAACTATTACAATTAATTTGACATTGTTGTGCACATCTTTTGATCAATGTATGGATTAGATATGTGCCATCTTTTGACGTTTTGAATCAGGAATATATTTTGGAACGTTGCTCGTAACACTTCCTTGCCACGTGCTTGTGGGCTCGAGCCACGCCTATCGGCTTGAGCGCTCAGCGCGGTTGCCCGCTTGGTGTTGCTTGAGGTCTTGGGCCTATCTGCTCGTCCGCTCAAGCCCATATACTCTGTTCGAGCACTCGGCCTCTGTGTTCAAGCAGAGCCTATCTGTGACAGGGTCAAGTTCATGGAGCTCTCTTTATGCATGTTTTTATTAGTGCTGCATGTTTAATTTTACACTTTCTTTAGTGGTATGGTGTGTAGTGATTTTAAACTTGCATGTGATGGGCTACTAATTACCCCTGAACTAATATCAGATGTAGATGAACAGATCAGTAACAGGTGCGTTGTTTCAAAGGACTTTTTAAAAGGATGGAGGGAAGGAATGGCAGAGGTAGAGAGAACGGAGTGGAGGTGCGGCAGGCCCGCGGAGGAGTTGCTGGGAGCACTGAGGTGGCACAAGGCAGCGCCGGGACCATCAGACAGGCTTGGATAAATGGCAGTGGAAAGGAGGCGCCAGGACCACGATGGAGGTGACCATAAAACTCTGGAGGACCGGTTGAAGAGGCACCAGTGGAGTCCCTGGTGCAGCGCAGAAAACTGGTGTTACAATGCTGTGGCTGACCCCTGACAGTGAGAAGAAGACAGGACAAACTTCTTTTAAGGGATACTAGTTTTAGTGTTTAATAAATTTACTTTTATTGACTTTTAGTGTGGTTTTTAACTCTGCTCCCCTGATTCAAAAGAACCTCACACTAGCTGTGTGACATTTTTGGCGTTGTTGGCAGGATCAGGGCTGGGCAGAGTTTCCACAAAATGAATTTTTTTTATCTTGCTACTTTTTAGTTTTGTATTCATTTTAATAATGGCAGTGTTCCTGGTGCATCACAAGATTGTTGGTCCTGAGTTGGCTCTTGGGTGGAAAAAAATCAAGTGTGTTACCCAGGTCGGAGAGTCTGGGGTGGCACAAACATAATGGACAAGGACTGTTGCAAGGACTGTTAACATTCAGCTGTGGGAGAATGTAATGGGGTCAAGTTAATGGAGCTCTGTTTATGCATGTTTTTATTAGTGCTGCATGTTTTATTTAATTTTACACTTTCTTTAGTGGCATGGTGTGTAGTGATTTTAAACATGCATGTGATGGGCTACTCATTACCCCTGAACTAATTGATATCAGCTATAGATGAACAGATCAGTAACAGGTGTGTTGTTTCAAAGGACTTTTTAAAAGGATGGAGGGAAGGAATAGCAGAGGTGGAGAGAACAGAGTGGAGGTGCGGCAGGCTTGCGGAGGAGCTGCCGGGAGCGCCGAGGTGGCACAAGGCAGCGTCGGGACCATCGGACAGGCTTGGATAAATGGCAGCGGAGGCGCGGGTCCAGAGTGGAGGCGCCGGGTCCAGAGTGGAAGCGTCGGGTCCAGAAAGGACTTGTTGGGTCCACCGTGGAGGCGCTATGTGCCAGGTCCAGAAAGGACTTGCTGGGCCCACCGTGGAGGCGCTATGCGCCAGGTCCAGAAAGGAGGCGCCAGGACCACGATGGAGGTGACCATAAAACTCTGAAGGACCGGTTGAAGAGGCACCAGTGGAGTCCCTGGTGCATCGCAGAAAACTGGTGTTACAATGCTGTGGGTGACCCCTGACAGTGAGAAGAAGACTCAACAGGACAAACTTCTTTTAAGGGATACTAGTTTTAGTGTTTAATAAATTTACTTTTATTGACTTAGTGTGGTTTTTAACTCTGCTCCCCCTGATTCAAAAGAACCTCACACTAGCTGTGTGACATATCGGCTCGAGTTCAGTCTGGGCTAGTGATTATGTGTTAGTGTCTTGTGCACATGTTTCACTCCAAGACCAATCAATCCATTAATACATGATTATTTTCTCTGTGGCATTTTGTATTTATAAAGTGTTGCAAATATGTAGACAGGGAACATTTGCATTACAGAACAATTTAACACACGGTGATTCAGAGTGGTTTACAGAAACATAAAACACGAGCATGATTTAAAATTTAAACAACACAAATGAAAAGCAAATAACTAAATCTTAGAAATTGTAGACATAAAAAATATATATGTAGGTCAATCATTCATCTCTTTATTGTTACACAACAGTGCTGTGCAAACACACTGCGTCTTCAGATCTGTACTGTCAGATCTTTAAAATTATTAAGCAGCGCATATCAAGTGGGATGCGCGCACCCGCCCCCCCCTCTCCCCACCGCATCCACACCTAGTTTCTGAAAAGTTTGGAATATTGCTCGGAACACTTTCGTGTCACATGCTCGATAGGCAGCTCGAGCATAACATCCCTACATTTGGGTCCTCACCTCCTCGTCCACCTTTAAGTTAGACCGCAACAACAATAATATTGGTTCTATTTCGTATAGGCTTCGCTCTTTAAGGCTATCGCTAGTGGGTTTATCCCCGCATGCATGCGCGCAGCACTGAAAACTTTTAGTCCATGCCCACCGGGACACGGCTAAAACTCCCGTGGACAGCGGGGCACATCTCCTCTCCGCTTTCTCGGTAGGAGGGCACAGATGCTGTCATAAATCCCCCTCCCCCTGGTCCTTTCAGTTTGCCAGCTTCCCTCTAAGCTAGAACGCAGCCAAACTGACCCCACCAGACTGAAGCACTGCCCCTCCGTCAAGCCCTGGCAGTGAGGCCGTGCGTCTAAGCGCTCCCTCCACACAGCACGCACAGTGATGACGTCTGTGTGGCCTGGACGAGTGACTACACACACCGGTCAGCGTAGAATTTACACTTCAATTTTGTGTGTTTCTTCCCTGTTTTTAACGGTGTCCTGATAACAGTCTTGTGATCATATGACTCCTGGATGAGAAAATCTCCTCCAGAGTTCTGGATGTGAATGGAAATACAGGTTTTCTAAGGAAAGAATCTCCCATTATTTCCATGCTCCCACGACTGTAGGTGGAGCCCATCCTCTTCTTTAGCGGTCACCATTAGGATGCAGCATTGAACTCCATTGAACTCACGGCATCATGTCAACCCCCCCGTCACAACATGGGGTTGGTCCTGACTGTTATACAGTGGCTAGACATGTTGTCAGCAGGTCATGGGGTCATGCCCCGGAGTCTGCTGTACACGTGACGCTTGCTGAGCTGATCCGCATGTCTCTGGACGTCTTGCTCCAGAGGAAATGCATGATATTGATCCCCCTTCCATGACAGCTGATCGGGCCTTTGGCAAGGCTGGGGATACCCAGGTGGCGGCCTCACAGCATCATGTCTACCCCTTTAGGGTAGGATCAGCCCTAGCTGTATGTGGCTGCTGGACATGTTACCTCACATAGAAACTTGCTGGGATGGTTCATATCTCTGGACGCACATGCATCAGAGGAGACAGGATTATGGTTCCTCCATCTGGCATCAGATCAGGCCCATTAGCGGGACCTGGGATTCCAAGGTGCTGGCAGTTTTACTCAACCGCCAAGGCTCCGCAGCTGCTGATGGTGGTCAATTTGCTGCTGTCATTTTTCGCACTTATCTGTCAGAATTCATGCTCAGAGGCGGTCTTTTTTCGATTCAGGCTAGAACCCCCAACCCCTGCTCGCCATTCGCAGTTATACACTGCGATCCGTTGTTCTCACTGAGCAGCCGGGACATGCACCAGCCCTGCCCGCTGATCCCTCTCGCCCTGGCTCGGTTTGCAGAGGAATGGCTATGTGTGATCCTGGTTGTTCCAGAACACACAGGTCTAGCATGGGTTCATGTTCAGAGCTGCTGCTGTTAACCCTTCTATGGCAATCCGGCCGTCTCGGCTGAGCAGTGTAATCCTGAACTACTCAGTGATGGGCCAGCGTTAGCCTGGTTTTTGGAGAGGGTGCTTATATGACTTCCGACTTAGGAGGTCACTTTCTCAATCCAGAACGCCAGAGCCGCTTTTCTGAGAACGCCTTGGCTAAACAGTGAGCTTTTCCACATGTGTGTCCGAAGAAGGGTCTTTTTCCCACCTCGTGCACGTTCTATGTCCTCTCTTCCTCCATAAATTGAAGAGGTGCTATTTTCCAGCTCTGTTGAACATTCATTGCAGTCATCTCTTCCTGTCATGAGGGCTTGCTAACAGCCATCCCCGAGTGAGTACTTAGTGTGAGGCATGCACAGACACAATCCTGTGTCCCGTACCGCATGCTCTGTTCTTATCTGCTTTATCAGTGCTTGTATTGTCATGCTAGTTGGCACATTTTGCTGAGCTGCTGCTGTCAGGAGCCTGTCATTCACCACAAGGGCCTCTTGGGCTCCTCTTGGTTCACGCAGCACTTCTCATGGACTGTGCGATGCTACCTCTCAAGCTTAGGTTCTCTTAGGTTCTCCCCTTCGAGGTCACAGTGTTCATTCCATCAGAGGGATTTCTCTTTCTGTGGATCTGCTTGGAAGGATGTCAATGGAGGACATCTGTGGCACAGTCTCAAGGACGTCTCCACGTCCCTTTATCCTCCCTTAGTGCTCTCTCAATGCAGAAGTGTTTATTCCAGTCCTCAGGGCTCAGGGTTGCTTGCCTCTATGGACTGATGGTTGCGCTGTTATGTGAGGCGCAGTAGTGTTTGTAGTTTTGTGGTACTGACCGGACCCAGTAAGGAGTAGACTACATCTGGCTTCGCCTTTAAACCCACTAGCAATAGCCTTAAAGGGCTGCGCCCTTATAGAATCTTGGGTTACCATACGTAACCAACGATGCGTTGTCTGTAACAATTGTTGGATCTTTTCTGGTAAGCTTTCACTATCCAGAAGTCTGATTTATTTGAAGCACCCAATAGATCATGGGGTAGTTTAGCCGCGCCCTCTGAAGCTTTCCTCCGCAAACTTCCTGAGGACTGTTCCCATGCCGATGTTAAGAAATCAAAGCCTTGGTAGCTAGATGGGCACTCCTTGAAAAATGCTGTTTTGGCTCTCCATGGTTTCCCTGTCCCACTGGTTGGGCCAATATTCTTTCTCCCACTCTTTGTACCGCATCAGTGAAGAGACCACCGCATGGGCCAAGCAGATCTTGTTTGGCTGTTTAAGATCTATAAGGAATGATAAACATGCTACATTTTAAATTCTCGTGTTTTACTTAATTTTGCCCATGTTTGATTTGCTTGTATAAATCTTACAATCATTAGGAACCTTGCAATATCTATCTTGTATCTCCTCATAAATCCCACAAAATTTACATTGATAATTTTTCACACCTTTACTGCACATCTAACTGGTAGCCTATTAGATGCAGCTCTCTTCTGTAATTACGTTGTTAAAATGTATTGTATGCATTGTCAGCTACTTTACTGTATACATGTTTTGTTAGAAATGGTTTCAAATGTTGATTTTATAATGTTAGCTAAAGTTTTGTAGCTAAAATAGCAACCATATTAAAAAAATATGAACTTTGGATGTAAACCAAATTTAGGTTAATTATTCAACACACTGCATAGACACATTTTATGGTTAAAATGATTATACATCATAAATCATGTGTACGATGTGTCAAATTTCAAAGCTGTATGCAATATTGTTTTTCTTGTCATACAGGTTTGGACAACTGATTTACGATGAGCATATAACAACCGTGTACAGTTCATTTATGAGAGTATTACTGAAGTTCTTAACTGTTTTGTCAGCTATTGTCTATTATTATTTCTTCTTGCAGGTATTGTCCTTCATTGTTGATGCTATCATTGCCTGTTTCCTCCAAGGTTCTCAAAGTTGTCAAACTAATTCTCAAACCACAACTGGTCCATCAGAGGGCACATTGAGAGCCTGGTTAAGTATTTGTACATTTATTTTTTCTTTTCTGGCACACAATGGGTTCTCACAGCACAGAAACACATTATGAACCTTTTGATGTAAAACTCATAAACCAAACTATTGGACCCTACAGTGGACCAAGAGGTCTTCAGGAGCTAGCCTGCTTGCTAATCAGGTTAGCCAAACACTCAGTATTCACTTTTATTTAAAAACTACTTTTACACAATATGAACAAATTATTAATTAAACTCTTTTACTAAGTATTTTCTGACTCAAAATGAATACTGTGTATAACTTTCCAGATATGTGTATATGCTTATCACAATTCATCATAAATTGTGTGACTGTAACATTATCAAATCGCTTTGTCATAAGGCAGCAAATGGAGACTAGAAGGGGCCTTGTTAACATGCTTGGAATTATTTAAAAGTGTCTGGTGACATGGGGGGTTAAATTAAAAAGGTATCTGTAGATAACTTGGACTAGAGTTAATTAAGAGTTGGAAAAAATTACTATATATTAGATATGGGTAAAAAACAAAAAGTCAGTATCAATCATCCCTACCTTTGCTGTTTTCAAGTGAAATACTTTGAATGGTTTTGTAGTTTGGGGATAGAGATGCTGACCACATATATGTGCTAATAAATTTGAGATATTTTTCATATATTCCACTTTAATAGTGTTCGCTATTAAGCTTCAACAGTCATGCACATGTAAGCACCAAGTACTGAGAAATTTTAAACACAATCAGGGACCTCTTCAGTGTAAATCATTCCCTCTCAAGGGGAAAAACAATAAAATAACAAGTTTGACCCAGATAGCACAGCAATCAGCTAATCTGCCTGTTGTCATTGACCCCCAGAAGAATGAAAAGCCATGATCATGAAACTGGCACCAGACACCCTTTTCACTCCACTGGATCATCAATAGTGTGAGCAATAAAAAAGCTGAAATAAATCTGTTGGCCATAATATCAGTCATGCTAAACAAACCAGGACACCTCACAGCCAGGGAGATATTAGATCTTCATTTTCACTTAACCCTATGTGGCTGGGTTACTGGGAGCAGTGTAAGTGCTCTCCCAAGCGTCATTAAACTGTAACTCACATGTCAGAATTGACAAAAGCAATGCAGAAATGTCTTGTTAGCTATTGATTTACACATAGATCTTTCATGTACTTCGGTCAGAATTGAATAAATAGATTTTTTTCACCTTAAAAAATATAAAAGAATCATGATACTAACAAGATAACTAAAAGAAGTTGATGTTGATAGGTGGCATTATGGTTAAAAGGCTTCTAAGATACAGCTCATTATCTAAGGAGGTCAGTCAGAGGTCACCTTGACCTCTCCTTAGTGTTTATGAAGTGATTAAGATTACTCAATTATCTGTGTTGTTTCTAACACAGCAGGGTTCTAATTTTACTCTAATAACACTCACACTCTGACTAATTCTGTGAAGGGTGCAGTAACACGCAAAATAAACAGCATATAACTGCCAAAAGTCTTAGCATCCACACTGCTTCTTCAGGGTGTTGGAAAAGAATAGCTTAATTGAGGAAAGCCATCTGGAGGAGGCATTAGAGTTAAGCCAATTCCAAAAACAATAGAGCGTACCAATGTGAACTAATGTCAGAGATTGTCTGAAGAAAAGACTGAAAGATATTTGCTTCAGGTTCATTATAAGGCATTTCAAGTGTATTTGATAAACCACTTTATTCTACTGAATAAAATATGTTTCAAGCTAATCCAAAATATAGGCCTACAGTAGATAGATGTTAATTTTCTCCATTAGTCTTCATCATATATTAAGAGCTCGGTAAGAAGTGACAGCAACAAAAGCCAAGACTGATTCCACTTACTGGTATTTATGCCATCAGGTTAAAGGAATAAGATTAATCATGATGTTAAAAAGAGCAGGAAAATGAGAGAAATCAGCAGCATGTGAGAAACTATGTTGCATATAGAATATTTATCAGCCTGATACTCCCCCTTTCGAGTTGCTCATACAGAACATGCCAAGTTAGTTCAAGCAAACTACAAGTGCTTATGCGAGAACAGATAGGGCTAGTCTATGAAGGACAAAGAGAGAATGTATTGAAATGCCAGGTGAGATCTTGTGCTGGGAGGAATGTTTAGAATTACTTGTCAAGCGTCATCTTTCAACTGCTTTTTGTGTGCTCTCAGTAATGTCATCTTTGCTTTGGTGTGTAAATCAGTGAATGTAGCATTGATGATGTAAAATACAGTAACTGTAAAAGGGATATTTGTTTATGAAATGGCAATGATACAAAACTGACTTGTCTGAAAAAACAATCTTGTATGCTGTTGCAGAATTTTCTTTTTGTCTATTTTTGATTACAAGAACACAATTAATTAACTTTAATCCAAACCTCACCTGGCAGTGTATAAGCGGGAAGTCTAGGTGGTGCAATGCTTTTCTAGAATTAAAATGCAGAAATAAACAAACAAAAGACAAGAATGGTCACAATTTCTTTAATAAATGTATGTTTTGTCTAAATACCTCAGCATTTGTAAATCTTCGTCATTTTAGAAATGGAAAAACTCAACAATGAAATGTTTTAATGCTGACTCGTCAGAAATGTCTTATGTCAATATTTCTCAAATTGATGATGTTTCACATGGTATGCTTGCTTCTGTTCTCCACCCTTGACAGTACTACTAAGCCTCAAAACAAATTCTTTTTTTATTAACATATTATACATTGTGAACTTATATTTAACACTTGTGAGTTTCATAATAAAAAATTTAATTCCTCACAAAGGAAATTCTTGTGCTCATAATATATTTCCAATCAGTCCTCCTTGGCATTTGTTTCAGCTACATATAATTACATCAATGAACTTGGTAACTTTGCTCTTATAATCATTATTTTCTGTCCTTGATTTGCTGGTGGAAATCTGTAAAGGACATTCCACAGAAACTTACTGTTATAAGTTGTACTGTAACGACCCGTATCTAAGAGGTGACAACAAATAAGTTAAGGCAGACTCAGTTTGCTGGATGCAATATACATGTTTTTATTTTCAAAAGGAAAATAAGGAGAACTAAACCAAAATGCCAGGTTCACAGCCTACAACAGCCCATGGTGAACTCTAAGCCCAAGCCTGACAGACACACTGTGCTCAGGCCAGAGAGCTTCTTAACAAGGGTGGCGGTTCACACATCTCCAGGTGTGGCTCATGCCACTGATGACAGCACCTGAAATTTAGGCAGGGTGTCACAATACTTTCTCTTTAGATTTGGGAACTTGAAACGTCTCTGTGGATGCATTATTACCATATATGTTCAACAGTGATGTTCAAGGGAAATGATATGTTTATATGCTCTGTGTGATAACATGACTGTCACAGCAACATTAACAGGTAAAAGTATCCCAATACAACATTTCTGTGTCATTCTCATCATATCCAAAAGCTGACTATTACTGTGATAACTTTTATAGCCTTTTATAGCCTTTACAGTATTTTTGAGTCAGGTACTCCATTTATTTTTCTTCTTTTCTTTTTGCCAAAAGCAGAGTAGTCATAAATATAAGCTATTGGAGAGTCAACCAAAGGTTTTTTGTTGCATGTTTTAAGTGCAGTTTTATTTCTTAAAGATCCTATATTTTGCTATATTTGCCATTTCACAGTCTATCCTATGGACAACGGTGGTAATATTATTCATTTTGCAACATGCACCAAACTATAGTTATGCCATACGACTCATTTCTTGCTGCGAGACTTCTAGACGGAACTGTGAAAGCCTGGGTCTGCATTTCTCCTGCTTGCTCTCTCTCTCCTGCTCCCCTGCCTCACCCACACTGAGCAACCAGAGACGCACTGTGTAGTCGATGTCCGGGGGTGTTTCTGTTGAAGAGAGTTCAAAAGCAGACACAGGCACACTTCATGGAGAAGATGGCTCACTAGTTTTCAGGTAGAGGAGGGGAGTCTCCACCGTGCTGCTTCGGAGCAGTGGTGTCAGCCGTTTGCTCTGCTTAAGCTGCACTCTTTTTTTTTTTAAAGCGATAAAACTACAAAAACATGGATGAAAAATAAAACTACTTTCAGGATTGTTTTAAGGTATAATTAACACTAATTGGTTAAAAGCTCATAAAAGTCAATTTGCATAATATGGCACCTTTTAAAATAAATTGATTTGAGTGTGTTCAAATTTCTAATGACAGGTTTTAGTGCTGTGTGTTGTCTATAGGTAAGTTTAAAGCTGATTCAGTTATGGCAAGAGAGTTTCTTCTGTCTTAATATTATATTTGGAACAAACCAAAGATATTGATGACTCATCCTGCACAAGTTGACATATGCATATGTCATATTCAATTATTTTTTTTTTACATTTTTATGTGCCTTCTTCATGCCATGGGCCAGATTTACTAAAGGTTTGCGTGTACTGAAACACGTGCAAACCCACTGCACACACTAAAAAAGTACAAACTGATCTACTAACAGTAAGTGAAAGGGTTTGCATCTTCCAATGGTGCAAAATTGTGCGTCCTCCTCAAGTTAGTACGTTTGCCTCAATGAATATGTAAATTGGGGCGTTCACATGCAATTTTGCGTGGAGTGGGAGGAGAACATGTATATATATGATTTTAGCACACGCAAAGCGATTTATCAAACCTGAAAGTAATTTTGCTAGTAGAAACTGCACCTATATTTAGCACGTTTCAAAAGGACGGGCAAACGGGGGCAATGTGTAATTCCGTGCATTTTATTGGCTTCCTCCACCAACACCTCTAATTCCATCAGATCAAACTTGTATTTTCGCTCGCAGTTTTGTAAAGTTTTCATCATGAAAACCATGACACACGCTAAATTCTCATTTAAATGGGCGTGTCTCCAACACTTTGGATCCGCTGTCATTTGCTTGAGGAATCTTAGTAGATCACGGACTAATCACAGCCCTGCCTCACACGCTAAATTGTAGATGCCACACGCTAATTAGTACACGCAAAATTAGATTTTAGTAAATTCGGCCCTATAAGTTTAAACATACATCAATATGGCAGCAGAGGCTTGTAGAACTGACTAGACAGGGCAGACTCAACTGTTTCAGTAGTATTAAAGAGTCTCCCAGGTCTCGGTTTCAGCAAGAAACATGCAAATTTGGAAGCAAATAGCACTCTGCAAGCTGTTTTATGGAAACCTTAATTGGGAGATTCCAGTAAGTGTGTCAAAAGCTGTCGCAGACTGCCATTTAATATTGCTTTTACAGAATTCTCTGAAAAGGCAATCACCAACGCTTAAATTGGGGAAACAAAATAAAAAAATATACTCTGGCCACTCACTGGGAGACTACTTTTTTTCTTGTTTGATGAAAAAATTTTATCAGTACACATGTTTAGTCTTCTTCTTCAGCGGCTTTTAAGATTTGTCTGTTGCTCGGCAATATTGTCAACTTTACAAACAAAATTTAGAACTCACACCATCCATATTTTATATTGAAGCTACAACTACTTAGGGAGAAAGCAGTTAATATTATTTGTCAAGTGATAAAAACAAATAATGCCCTGATTTTTATATACCATTTTTTTCAAACTTTGTTGTAATATGTGTGCTTTCAGCAGTAGTTGCATCTCAAAGACCTGATTCTGCCGGGGTTTATAGACAGATAGGCAGCAAGGCTTTTCAGTTTCATGTGTCAACTTTTTGATAAGCACAAAGAGACATCTTAAACACTTGTCAGTCATCTATCGTTGCAGCAAGGCTAAAAGACAGATATCTGACCTATCTCAGTATAAATGGACAAAAAAAAGAAAAAAAAAAGCAAGAGAGGCAATAACTAGACAGCTAAACCTGCAAACTGGCAAATTCAGTTTCAAGACACCCCAAGTGATATTGCAGATGTGGAGGTTTGGCCCAGTCAAGTGTAAATGAGCATTTCCATGCTCAGCATTGGGTATATAACATGGTGTCAGGTAGCTACAATGAATGTAGAGCGGCAGAGAGAGCAATCAGCCAACCTTCGCTGTGCTGAGATGGAGAGCCATTGCCGCACACACAAACAACCAATCACCATGGGACAGTGATTGATGTCTCATCCTGCTTTGAAATCTATCACCCCGGCCAAGTGGCTGTCGAGAGCTTGCCTCACAGATTGTTAAACATGGCTTAATATGCATCACACTGACAAATAGTTCATTAATTCTTTATTATGTGGGCTTAAGTTGTGTAAGCCATTGTCCAAATCTCTTTTAATACACTAAGTGCTTTGGTTTCCACAGTGAAAGTTGTGTTCCAATTTTATGTCATTTCTGATGCCTAAACTCTCAAAGTATGCTAATAATCTTAAACAGTGTAATTCTGAGATATTTACCTAATTATTCTGATCTATGTGATGCTTACCTTGATTAGTGACAGAGCAGGGTGTTATAACAGGAAATATATTTAATTAAATTGTTCTGTGATGACATATACCAGGATTTCTGTCCTCAACACTTAATTATCAAACTCTCAAGTACAACTCTGCTTGCAAGCAGGGTGAGACAACAGTTCGGTGTATTCTTAGATCTGTGAAATCAGCTCGCACCTTGCCAATGTCATGTTATGCTTTGCTGGAGAATTAGCAAAGAACACAGTCAGCCCCAATATACTTGGTTTAATACTTCTAAGCAGCTTATTTCTGCTCAGTTGAATGAAGACTTATATTGTATTAGAATAGATATGGAAACCCTTGCTTTAAATTAGTTACCATAATTCTTTAACATACTTGATCTTGCTGACATGCTCATGAGGATGTCCTTGCAGAGCAGATTATGCACAATCTGCAAGTGCTATAAGGTGAAATGCTGCCAAAAAGGCCTGAATAATGAATGCCATTGCGACATGAGCAGCATTCCTCACAAATACAGGTGAAGCCACCCAAGGGGCAAGTAGTATCACTTAGTCCCTCCACCCACATTGAGTATTCTGTTTATTATCCACCATCTTGACAAGTTGTTCTTCATCTCCACTGTTATATGTCCTCCCCCTGTTGGCTGAGGAAGTCACAGATAAGGGGAGGAGCAAAGCCTTCATGGTGAGGGTTATTTTTCTCCCCTGATCCCTGTCTGATAGGAATGTTTGTTCTTTTGTGTTTGAGGCTATTTTTTAACAAGAGGTAGTAGAACAGATTGAATGTGAAGGGGTTGCTGATAAGGAAAGCATCCATAAAATATTTTTTTCTCACATGCAGGGTTACAAATGATGGGCAATTTGGCCATATGAGAGGTACATCCAGACAGCCAAACTGTTAACAATCAGTACTTCCTCTGAACCTGACATAAGGCCAATCACTGCTCATCATCCATCCTTGAGCAAATTGCCCCATTTGAAAATCAATGGTCAAATTTGAGCCCTCAAACAACAGCAGAAAGTCGGTGGAAGCCAAGAAAATCAAAAGTAACACATAGCCCTTAATAATCAAATGCTAAAACAACTGATATTCAGTCGTAATCATAACCCTAGAAGACTGTTAAATTTAAGTAGTTTTCTTAATGGATCCCATTCATTCTTTCATGAATCTGATGCGGATCTCCTGGATTGTCGATTACCTGAAAGGCAGACAGCAATTTAGCAGAACAATGTCTGTCTGTCTGGCAGGTTGGCCAGGAGTACACTAGTGTCACAGGTGACTGTGCTGTTTTCATTTCTCTTCAATTTGTGCACCTACAACTGCAGATGTTCCCTGATTACTCTGCAGTGGTTTGTGGTGTATGTGAGGGAGGAGTACAGGGATGTGGTGCAGGATTTTGTTTGTGTTTGTAGTTGGGGGTCTACTAAAAAAAAAAAAAAATTGGACTCTGAATGTGGCCAGGACCAGAATATAAGGCATATGACGCAGCCTTTTCCTTTCCTGAAATTGCTGCCAAAACATGTGAACAGGATGGGCGAGTAGTGGTTCTTAGGAGTCCAAATATATGGTAAGACTGGAATGAAAGACTTGGAGAAAGACAAGACAGGACAAGAAAGGCACGAGCAGATTATTTCCACGCTAAAATGTCGCACACCTTTGATCAGTCTGCCATCTTGTGTTTATAGTTTATATTTTTTCTTCTGGTGTGCTGGGGCAGAAGATTTGGAGCCAAAACCTAAAACAAAATCAACAAACTGATCAAAAAGGCTGGTTCCGTCTGAAGGGAAGGACTGTGAATAAAGCTTGTTACATACTCTACGAGAAGCAAGAACTTAGTTCCTGTTCTTGAGGTCGCAAGAACAAAAAAAACGTTCTTGTTCAGCATGGCATTCACACTCCACAAGAAGTCACCCTGCCGAAGTGTTCATACGGCCCACCCACTTTAGCATGCTTTATGTGCACGTCCAGCCACTGCAGAGACAGATAAAGGGGCGGTACTGCCGGTTTTCAACCAGGGTCCCCACTCTTCCTCTGTTCAATTCGGCGTTTAGCTTTGGCGAAGGTAGCGCCACTTCCTTCTGCAGACGCTTTCGTCGACTGAAAAGTTTTGGCGATTCCTTTCCACGAATTGCTAGCCATGAGCGTATCTTTATAAGTTGCCGGTTATAGACTCCGTCTACAGTATATGTTGTCTTCCGGCTTTTCCTGGTTACACCTCCTTCAAGTTTCTGACCAATCACAGAATACTTCTCGCAACCCCTCGAGAAAAAGTTCTGCTAGCCCGGTGTATCGAGAACTGTCTTCAAATACGTCTGCAAGAACAAAATGACATCATTTTCTTCTCGGAGCCCCGAGAACAAGAATAAATTTCTCGCTTCTCGTGGAGTATGTTGCAGCCTTAAGCTGTCCATCTTGTAGAAGTCCCCCTGCAGCAGAGCTCCTTCTCCAAAAGACTGATTCAACTCTGTTGCCCAAAGGACAGATATCGGAAAGTTTTGGTACCACCAGGAGAAAAACAGAACTCTTGTAATTTCTCATTTACTCTTTCAAACTTTCTTTATCCAGCTCATTCTGACCACAGGGCTTATGTATATATTAGGATGTTGTTAGTTTTTACTATTTACACTGTTTTTTTTTTCAATAAAATTGTGTTAGGCCATTATTAAATTTTAATTATAGTTTATTTTATGTTAAATATTTTGCTGTTTGCTACTGTAACAAAATCATTCCCATGCGATCACTATAATATATATTTATCTTCCTGTTTAAATCACCATGTTTCTGATCAGAATCTGTCAGTTTCCAGTCTTAGCAAATGTTCAGGTGATATCATTCAAACTGCTTGAAATCATTGAGTACTGGTAATATGTAAATTCTAATATTATGATTCTCAGATTAGACCACTAATTTTTAAATATTAAAATTTTATTAATAGCTTTATCTTTTGTGGTAGAAATTTAATATCTTAGCTTATTTACTGTGTCATTAAATAATCATAGAATGTAATATGTTCTTGTTTATCAGGTACCATCCTGATGAAACATCCTTTAATCTTATACATTCTTAAGCTAATGACAAGCAGACCTCAGTGTACATCCTTTATCTGTTATGTTTCCTCTGACATTAACAATGCTATCTGTGTCTTACTTGGAGGAACAACATTCTCTCTGTACACTTATATATGACCTACCCATTTTTATGGGTTAAAAAACAACAACTCAAACAGCTCTTGTCTACTTTGACTCATTAATCCAAAGCTCAGCCAATGAAAGACGTCTAAAACTTCCATCACTACGTGGGGCTAAATCTCAAGCCAGACTCTTCTCCTCTGTTGTTCCTTGGTGGTTGTTCCTTGGTGGTGGAACGAACTGCCAAACTCTGTTCGCTCTGCAGAGTGCTTATCTACTTCCAAAAGCAGGCTAAATATGCAGCTCTTTAAGGAGCATTTCCGCTTTTAGTTGTGATCAATAGAAATTATACTAACTTGGGAAATTTTTTTCTTTGCGAAAACTCAAATCTAATGAACATAGAGAACAAAAAAAAAAAAAAAGTTCATTGCCCCTAGCACTGCAGGCAACACCTGTGCCCAACTAGACTTACATCAGTTCGACTGCAGTTATCTATGATGTTCTCTACTGTTTGATATAGTGCTTGTGTTGTTCTTATTCTCAGATGTAAGTCGCTTTGGAGAAAAGCGTCTACTAAATGATTGTAATGTAATGTAAAAGAAGACCCTTCCCTGCTGCTTGGCAGAATTTACTCCAGACTTCTGCTCTGACAGATCTTTGTGATCAAATCCTCCGGGATTGCAATTCTGTATATTTGTCTATCTTGTCCTTATGTTTATCATACTATTTTGATTGTTTCATTCCTTGTTCATTAAACTTGTTAATCATTTTTCACTCCAGAACCAGACTCCTCATCTTCTGTAATAAAAAATTTCTTTAACATTTTGGTACAAGTGAAGTGGTCCTGCAAGGTCAGTCTCTGGATATGGTGACACGGGCCACCCTGGAATTTCCAGCCTCTGCTTTCCCTGAGAGGCCTTTGCGGAATTTCCTTACCGCATGCGCCCAGGATCTCCGAACCCTAATGTCTGACACTGTCTGATGAGTGAAAACTGAGCAACCTTTGACGTATTTTTTGTTTGCATTCAAACTTCTCTGTGTAGGGAAGTGCTGCTGTGTTGTTGTTGGGTGGGAGTTAAATAGTCGGTGGGGGGTTAGTGCACCGAGAGAAACAGCAGTCACCAATGTGATGTGCGTTTCAAATCTATCACATGGGTCATAACTGGGTCACACTTTCTAATAATAATAATAGAATAATGATAAATCCTTCTTCTTCTTCTATTGTTATTGTAGAGATAAAGCTATAGGCAATGATTTAGTATTTTGAAATTAATTTAGCTGAATAAAATGTAGTCTGTGTCAAGTCTGTGTAGTCAAAAAAGGTCTCATGCTAAGTCCAGTCAGCATTGGAGCTTAATCTTTAATTGATGATAGCTAGTTTGCTTTTTGAGGCAATTGTAGACCACAAACCACTAATGACAGAGGATGACTGTTTTAAAGCCCAGTGTGGACACTAATTTATCATTTCAAAGCCTTTTCTCTATTCCCATCATACTTTATACCTTTAAGCACCTCTTACAAATATATTTTTAGCCTCTTGAATTCTGCTGTCCCATATTGGCTAGGTCCCCAGGGAAATAACCATTCCCGGAGCTGACACCCACGGTGTGTTCTCTATAGATCAAACAGGCCTGGTTGTGAATTGCCAAGGCCAAAAGGAACCATGAAGCTTTCGTTAATGATTGATATTCAGCCGTCACCAACTCCTGAAAGGGTTTCACTTATTCTCCGACGACACGCAGAAAAGCATCACACACTGGATAAAGTTCAAAGATAAAAAGCTGGGTGAAGATGAACTCAACCTGGCTTCTTGAAAGAAACATCTCCAGCCACTTGAAGACATAAACTTCTCCTTTGCTTGAGATAAAAACTGAATTGCCTCCCTCCATTTTCAGCCTACTCACCCTTATCCTTTAGATATCCCAATTAAGCATATAGTGTATGTGTGTGGGCTTGCACTTAGTTCAAACAAAGACCTAATCATAAAGCATCACAGGCGTTTTGGAACAAACAACACTTGGCAAAGGGGTAAAGCATTGGCCTGGATCCTGAGGGAAAGTTTGTTCCACTTTTTCTCCACTTTTCACTGGCTTCACAGTGCTTTGTGGTATGTTTTTTTTTTGTTTGCTTGTTTTTTTCCCCTCCAAAATCAGATATCAGCATTACTGTTTAATGTGGAAATTACCTTTCATGCTGCCATGCTAGATTTACCAGCATAAAGCAACCTTTTTTCAGGTGGAGTTGAACGGTGATGGTTCTCATTTGAGGAAACCTTAACACAGAGAAAACAAACACAAATAAAAAGCTAAATACATTTTCTTTTCTAGCAACCATTCTCAGTTGTAATTTCATCAGCATTGTCGATCAAGCATGCTATCTCCAGATATGAAGATGAAAAGAAATATACAGACTTTTTCAGTCTGAGATCAGAGGCTGGTGAAACTCATTCATCTTCTTTGGTGTAACTTTTTTATTCGCAACAACTCTGTGGTAATATTCTACAAGAGTCAGAAGAAAATACTGAATATTTCATTAATTTATTTGTGAAGGAATATTTGTGAGCAATATAAGACAAAAAAACATCTTAATGGACCTACAACAAGGGTTTTAAAAAATCCATAGTATAACGATTATGAGTTTAATTGATTGTGACAGATGTTTCTTAGACGCTGGGAACAAAGGCAAAGGAAAGTTAAACTTTTTATCCACATAGAGGGTCCTTAAACTTTCTTGCCTGAGCAAGGAATGTTCAATGTTTGCACTGGGATCATTTCACACTTGCACACATTTACTCACTCTAACCATTGTCTTTTCTCAGTAGACACAATCTCCCAGGGGTGCTCCCAAGAGTTTAATTATTTGAAAGAGCTAAGATTGGTAGAAAGGGGGCTGGTCTTTAACTGTTCCCAATGCCAATCATATAAAGATAATGGAGCTCTTCTGTAATGTTTCTGTATAATAGGTTATGTATATCAATAATTTTCTCTCCAATTTTCTATAATGTAAAGGGAGTGTCAATTTGACTGATGCATGCAGCTTGTAATGTGTTATTTTCAGGAATAGTTTATAATGTGAGACGTAGGTTTTACCTCTTCATCAATATTCATTGGAGGAAATGGCCAGCGTGGCTTCAATAAACTTTTTTTACTTTCTTATATGAAGATTGTGTAAGATTACAATGAAAGATGAAACAGTGTTTGTATAACAACACCTTTATTATTCATATGTTTCATTTGCAAGTGGCCTCCTCATTAATCTACTCTAATTATGCCTGTAACACTTTGGAGAGTGGATAGCGGAAGCGTGATTGGAGAGAGGAACTCTCTCTTGAAGATGTGCAAAAACAACTACTGAGGCAGTGTAATTTGCAACAGACTGCCCTAGATAACAGAGAGGCTTGTTTGTAGTCATCCATGAAGTTAGCACAAAATTTAACTTGCACTTTTCACTTTATTTTAAATGTATGTCAGATTGTTTTTAAGTGGTCTTTTTTCATACCACATCACACATTTATTTTAATTTTTAAATGGAAGATAAAACTTTCAAATGTCTCTTTCAGAGTAATCGCCAAAATGAAAGCACCGGAGACATAATTAAAACATCATAACACACATCTAAAAGGCTCATTTGCATGTTACTCTGTATGTGTATTAGGTCAGTTTGCACATTACGATGGACTGAATAACGTTGAGCTTATAGATCTTGTTTGTGCATGACATGACATAAAATGATATATCATTTTGTTCTTCAATGTAAACTAAGGACTAGTTTTACATGGATAGAGAGATAACAGCTGTATTACCTCTAAAACATACAAAAAAAAAAAAAAAAAAAACAAGCCAGGATGTGCGTGATGGCAACATTGTGTAAGAAATTGCAAAAGTGAAAAACTCTGTTTATCTTTTGCTGTAGGATCATGTGAGTACCTTACATTTACCCACTTAAGTCATGGAGACTCAGACTAATGATGTAATACAAGAACATACTAGAAAAGCACTGGTAAAAGCACATTGCCAAGCAGCTCATTTCTACCCTACTGAGCCTCAGTGTCTAAGCCTCAGACACTTTTATGGAGTTTTTGCATGTTCTCTCTGTGTTGGCATGTGTAGGTACTGATGCTTCCTAACATACAGGTACATACAGGTTTATTGGTCATTCAAAATTGTCCATAGGACTGAGTGTGAGTGCGTGTCTGTGTTGGCCCTGGGCAACCTGCCCAGGATGTTATAAATAAAAAAACAAACAAACAAACAAACAAACAAAAAAACATGGTTGTTACCAGGGGTCGATTAACCTTCTAGAGTTAAATCTTTCACATGATCATGTGATCAAAGTCTGTCTGTCTTGCTCATTCCTATGAGCACATGCATGTACAGGACTGCCAGCACATGTATACACACACACACACACACATATATATATGTATATATATCACCAACATACATGCTTATGCATATCACCATGTGAAAAAAAAAAACTGCTGAAAATATTCCTATTTAACAAATCCTATCAGTAGTTTTAGACGGGCTCCTTTTAAGTACTGTCTTAAATTGCATGTTTTTTAGTTGCTTTTATCTATTTTTACTTTGTAGCACTTTGAAATCAGTTTTTACAAATGTAAAGTGCATTACAAATAAGATTTATTATTATTATTATTACCCTCCTATATGTTGTTGTGTATGCCTGCATGAGGATGTTGTTACACAAACAGGAAGTAATTCAAACTAACTGCAGAGAAAGTTGATTGATTGTGTTCACAATTTGTCCTGACGACTCCTAAAAATTTCTGGAATTTAAGTTAGATCAAGTTTCATTGTCTGAAAAAACTAAATCGGCCTAGTAGTTTTTGTGTTTCTAATAGATTGACAAAGACAGACAAAAGCATAAATAACTTCCTTGGTGGTAGTAACTGTGCATGAAGCAACCTTGTCAAAGAAACAAAAACAGAAAGAAGTGAAGGGAATTGCAGAGAATGACAATAAACACTGGTTTGGTTCAGATTAAAGCAGTAATGACATGAAATAAAAAAACACCTTATTTATCACAGAGGCACATTACAAAAATAGAGGAAACATCTTTAAATATGCCAGTTATCTGACCCACATGTAATTAATTTTTTTATGTGATCTCACCTACATATGATGTAAACCACTGGAATACTAAAGCTTGATTTTTGTTTGTGCTGCTTCTACATAATATTAATTACGTCGTCAATGCTATATTGTCTGTGTAGGTTCACAGAGGCCTGTTGCACAGCTCTTGCAGAACTTCAGTGAACATGGGTGTGCCCACTGCAGAGCTGGGGGACTCTGGGGTGGGCTATCCTATCTCTGGGACTGATTGTCAGGGTTTGAGGGTTTTTGGTTTTGTTTGTTGGTTTCCTGTTTTATTTTGATAGAGTTTCCGTTTCTGCTTAGCTTCACGTTCTGTTCATTAGTTCACCTGTGTTGAGTTAGTCATTGTTTTCACCTGTGCCTTATTTAGTTCAATGTATTTAAGTCTCTGGGTTTGTCTGTTTAGTTGCTGGTTCATTGTGTTGTCTGTGTTTGTTTGTGTTGATCTTTATTGCATTTGGTAAGTCATGCTTAGTTCAAGTCTTACATATCAAGTCTATCTGCATCCCTGCTGTCTCCCTTGCCTGCATTTGGGGTCCACACCTTCCCTGCCACATGACACTGAGCTCACTGAGGTGATTGAAAAGTTCCTCGATGGCAGGGTCCCGGTGTTGGATGAGACCCGACCAAGTTTCTTAAGGTTCTGGATGCTGTGGGACTGTCCTGATCATTGACAGTATAAATTACTGGACAGAGCATCTTGCTGTTTCGTCATTATCGGAAAATCCCATAATGGAAGAAAAGGTAGAGCTGAGAGGGCTCTGTCACGGTGGCGCCAGCAGGAAGTACGCAGCTGTAACCAGTGATAGTGCTCTAACACACATCAATCAAAAGGATGCGGCTCTAAATTTAAGATTAAAATAACATCGAAACCAAAGTGTTGGGGGGGGGGGGGGGGGGGGGGGGGGGGGGGGGGGGGGGGGGGGGGGGGGGGGGGGGGGGGGGGGGGGG
>JBAMHX010000006.1:8429955-8440255 GCA_037177515.1 Pseudomugil tenellus | reverse complement strand
TAGTCATAAAAATTCCAACCTTTGTTGACCAGTTCAAAACTCTCTAAACAAGGTCTGTTGAGGGTGGGATCGTTACATTTTGTATGTAACTTCTTCAGTACTCCTGCTATTCCAAAAATGAAAAACATACTCAAGATGACATAGTCAATTTTAGAATTCCTATAATTAGTTTAATGCCCATTGAGGATCACCTTGGAGACGATATGTACTTCACTAACTTCAATAAAAACATTAAATTCCCTGTGAAACCTGCTGGAAGACTGCTACTACTTCTTTGAAAGAAGGTTGGAATATTTAATCAAGTTGTTTGTGATCCAGTTTGTACATTAACTATTGATATTCCAAGCCTTGTGTGATTAAATTGCATGGTAAGACTAATTACATTAAATTATAATACTAATTATACTCCCAAAGGTTGCATAGAATTCTTGACTGTCGTTTCCATACAGAACTAACATCCAAGGGGCAGGGTGTGCATAATTGGCCTTCAAAAGGAATTGTGTGAGTATTGGATTACATTGTACTTATCCTGCCTTTGTCTCTGTTCCTGCCTCCCTTCATCGATTGCAAAAATGCAAGCTGATAACTGTATGTGCGTCTTAAAAAAAACAGATTCAGCTCTCAGGAATATGTTGAGGTTGTGCATTATTCTAAGAAGCATAAACACAATATAATTTGCTTTATTTCACAAGTAGAGTGCTTTATTATTCTGGCTCTTCTTTATGACACTTCTGGGTTGCGTCCCAGTAGAGAGCCTCACTGAAACTGGGTCGAATGTTAAATCGGCTGTTGAATCAAGAACAGAGCAGGAAAGGCTCAAAAGGAGGCTTGATGTTCTGAAAGTAGGCATCATGGTATCAGCATTTTCTTCTTATTTAAGGAATGTTTCATCATAGTGACTTATTTGGCATTTGAAAGCATATTTTATAATGTCTAAAGGAGAATACTATTCAGGTATACTGAATCTGTGTAATTTTCAGTATACTGAAAATGGGATTTTTGTATGTGTAATCCCATCACTTTGTTTGTTTGTGTCCTCTTAGCATATTGTAATTTCAGAAGTTATCATCTTAAGTGGTACAGATCTTGGTCTTTTTTTTACTTTTTCTTTATTTTGCAAAGCAAGTTGCATGTTCTCCGTATTTCCATTCCTTTAGATTTCAGGACAAAATGAACTTGACGATATTCAAATATATGTGCACATAATTTTAGAATTTTCAGTGCGAGTCACCTCCAGATGTAACACCTTTGAAGGCCTATCTTGCCAAGTGTCATGATGTAAATTGGTCCCTTGTGCAATGTCACTCTTGCCACCTGGCACATATTTTTCTCGGCTCCTATTTGGCAAAGAAGTTTGCTATTGCACCTAATCTTTTCGATCGGAATCCTCCAGGAACTAAAAGCATGACTTAGAAAGCATTTAAGTGCCCCCTTTCCTATTTTTCTGCCTCATTTAGTTTTGAATGTTCCTTTCCATTTCATCCGTTGGTTGATAGAGTGACATGTTACTCATCAAACCCAACAGGGAAAGCAGTCATTAGAAAGTAGCTCTGACAGACATCAGGATGTTTCAATAATCTTACAACAATATCTGCTAATTGTTACCTGAGGTTACATACCAGTAGTTGCAACTGAATTGGGTTGATTTGTCAACAGTGGTTGCACATTTCATTTGTGAACAATGCATCAGAAAATAATAGGAGCTTAACTGATGCAATAGTTACAAAAAGTTTGCAAAAAAATTGTGACTGACCTGAAACCTTGAGGCGTATCTTAATACTATTTTAAACTTCAGCTTTTCCAGCCCTGGAGACAATGTAAGATCCTTAGGAACAATCTATTAATTTTAGCTGATTACTAAATCCTTGCCTGTAAAAAAAATAAATAAAAGATAGCTCTTTGTGAAGGTGTAGAGAACATGGTCAAATACCTTTCTGTTTGTTATCCAAGTAAGTGACAAATAATGGACATTACTAAGGTGAAGTATCTTGCCAAGGATATTTCACCTTGTTGACTAAGGAAGCCATTAATTGAACTCCCACTTCCAGATTGGTGCTGAATGCTCCACTTACTAGGCAACAGCTGCCCCCAAAGAACTGGATTATAAATACACAGTCAGTGCATTTGAAGAGGATGCAGATAATTAAATGCTGTGGATCAGTGATGCTTCACATTGTATGGCTTTCAAATTGTTGTGGTACAACCTCTTATGTCCTCTCCAATGGGTTATCCAACTGGGATGATGTGTTGTGTTTGATACTTAATCTGACTGTATTAATTGTGTTTCAGTCAGTAAACACTAACTGATAGAAACATGAAAAAATGACTTTTTCTAGAAAGTTTATTTGATTTTCATAGGACCAAGCAAATGCAATCAGTAAAAACTGTGATTACAGTATGGGAATCGGGAATCAAGAATGGGAACTCAAATATGAGAAGTGTAAACAGAGAGGAAGTAATGAAGAAAAACAAAATGGCTTTAATAAGACCCAGACAGGAGAAGAAAGGGTTCTGCAGAAAACTGAGAAGACAAGACCAATTAAAACTCAGTTCAATGAAAAAACTGAGGAAATACAAAAGCAAGAAGATGTTACACAGAGGATTTCACCAAAAGCACAAAAAGACAAACAAGATGGAAGAACGAAAAGAGTAGTGTACCTCACCTCTTGCTAGATGACTGCTGGGATAGGCTCCAGTTACCTGTGACCCTGAATTGAATGAAGCGGTTGAGAAAATGGATGTATGGATAGAAGAATTAACTAAAGTGACAAAATATATGATAAACAGAGAAAAACGCACAGATTCAGGACTTTTTATACATTAATAATCAAGCTCCCATAGCCAATGGACCAGCCATGCTGCAATCAAAGTTTAACAGTATTAAACTTTGAGACACGCTTGTGCCATAATTCCCTATTAATTGCTTCATTCTGCATAGATCACTCCTATGCTGACTATAGCTTCAAATTATATTACTACAAGACTGTTGCATGCACAGCTACAGGGAGCATTGCATGCTAACGGGTATTTGTACTTTCATCACTTCTTTATTTTAATCAGAAAGCATATGACAAAGAGTTGAGAGCACGAAACACAAGCTTCACAGGGAAAAGCCAAGATTGACATTTGAGAGATCTTTGGCGCCTTTACTATAATCTACGTTGATGTGAAGGATTTAAATGTCACAGCACTTGATGAGACTTTACACACAAGTCACCTGTGTTTCCTCATAATGATCTCCCCAATCTGTCTTTTATGCATGCTTCTTTGAAGTACATGTAAAGTCTGAGTAAAGCAGAAATAAATCCTTGTTGGATTCCAGACAAATATGTGTTGCTGACCACAAAGCCAAACATGGATAATCAAAACAATCAGCAAATCAATAAAATTCGGCCACATAATTGGCAAATATAAACTGTTCTTAGACTCTACTGGTGTGTTTGTCCAACAACTTGATTGGCAGATCTCAGATCAGCTTAAATTAAACATACACTGTAAACATTTATTTTAAAACCAAAACAAATAGCCCGAATGAGAAGTCAGAAACACACTGCAGATATTATTTCAATCATCAGCAAAGTGTGGAGTCATATATCAACAATATAAAAGGGATACCATGTAACCTTTGGCCACTAGGTGAGTTAAATATGTAATGTTCCACAGGCCACATAGCACTGTCGCAAAATGAGCTTTAATCAGTCAACTATAGAACAGCTTTCTATTGTACAGCTTATGAAACTTTAAAACTAAACTAGGTTAGTTGCTAATTGCTCTGTTACTTCTTTGACATATAAACATATAGGAAAAAATAGGAATTCCATTTATTGCATGCATACCAGCAGAATGTTTAGAGAGTGATGGTCTGTCGCTGATTAGCTTAAACTAATTCTATTAAGCTTCCCCTAAACAGAAAAAAACAGATCTATACTACAGTATTCTGCAACTCACCAGACACTTAATTTTGAATATACACTGGCTGAAGGATAACAGGCAAACAGAGTGGGTTTTGCATCCAGTGACTGACTTTTATTCCACATATTAAAAACATTACAAAAATAGTTTTTTCCATCTTAAAAACATCGACAGAGTACGTCCCATTCTCTGTTGGACTTACATGGAGACACTAATGCATGCGTTTATCACTAATCGTATTGACTACTGCAATGCCCTGCTCTCTGGTCTTCCCAAAAAGACTCTTTCTGGTCTACAATTATTACAAAATTCAGCAGCACGTGTCCTGACTGAGACTAGAGGGCGGGAGCACATTACATCGGTTTTAAAATCACTGCATTGGCTCCCTGTGTATTTTAGGATAAATTTTAAAGTTCTTTTAATGGTTTTTAACTGTCTTAATGGTCTTGCGCCTTCTTATCTTTTAGAACTGCTTTTACTCTATGAACCCTCGTGGATCCTGCACTCCTCCTGCAGAAGACTTGTATTTATTCCTAAAATCAGGACAAAAACTAATAGTGAGGCGTCTTTCCAGTTCTTTGGCCCCTGACTTTGGGACAGTGTGCCGGAGGACCACAGGGCTGCAGAGAATGTTCAGGTTTTTAAGAGGAGGCTCAAGACACATCTTTTTAGCTTAGGTTTAAATGAGTAGTTATTATTTTAGTTGTACTTATTTATTTATCTATTTTAGGCTCTTTACTTCTTTTAATCTGGTTTTCAGTTATGAATTTCCGATGTTTCCTCTGAGGAGTCTCTGCACCGGGAGCTGGGGTTGGCTGTGGCTGCTGGGCTCTGGCTCACTGGTCCTGGAGTCTGGTTTTGACTTTTTTTCTGGATGGCGAGCTGGCGTGCAGAGTGCACCTGGTGCAGACAACTCCTCTGATGATGCTGTCTCAGCTGGTCTATCTGTCCCTAGTCTAATGTAGCCTATAATTATCTATTTACTTATTTATTCATTTATTATTATTATTTCTTAAATAGTTGTTTTCAATTTTCATTAATGTGGTTGTTGTATGTCTGCATATGATTGTGTGTATGTGTGGTGTTTATGGCAGGGGGGTTTATGGACATGTAGAATTGTTTTTAATTGTTTAAGCACTTTGTATAACAGTACTTGTTTGAAAAGTGTTTTATAAATAAAGTTTGATTTGATTTGGTTCTTTCATCAGACTCTAACAAGCAAATTCTTTGCAAACGTCGACACGTGTCTTTCCTTTAGGGCGATTCCTTTCCACTTTCTCTTCCTGGTCTCTTCAGACATTATTTTCATCTTCTTACTTCCTTCAGCAATGACAAACTTTCACATGAAGAAGAGAAAGAAATAGCACAAAGCAGAGTTCTTAGCATTTATAGAGTGGGGCGCCAAGACATGTCGGTCCATATAGGTGGCGTCGGAATCTGGGAAAAGCCTGTCGTTGAGGTTTGGAGCTTTCAGTGGTTTCTTCTGGGGTCGATGGCTGGAAGTTTGAGGCCGAAGATGAACAGTTCAATAATGTCCAAAAGTGGGGCGTTTTAAAGCTGTTGTGGAAAATCGAACTTCAGTCAGGAGGCACAAGCTTGGTTGCAGAGTGGAAGTTTTAATTCCTTATTCTAGGGCTGGACTGAGTGGCCATGTGTAGACCATGTGGCCCTCCTTTGTTCTCCAACAAGCAGGGCAAAGCTTTTCACACACGCATAATTAGCAGAAGCAGGTTGCGAGGAGGTAGCTTCACAGTTTGATCCAGGGAGGCCAAGAGACAAGAGCCAAGAGCAAGAGTCCAGAGGGCAAGGGAAAAAGGGGAGAGCAGAGTCTGTGTTGGTCATTTGAAGATAGGCGGGCTTTGGCTGAGTGGGCAGATCTGGATACTGCCAGCCAATTAGGATTCTGTGGAGGTTGACTTCAGCTCATGGCTCCTACTATAGAATTACCTCTAACTGTGCATTAAACTAAAAGGATATCACATTAATCATTAAACATAAAACACAAATTAAAGTCCTCAAATCAAGAAATAAAAGAATAAATGTACATACATGGAACAGAATAAAAAGGTTAGAACCAAGAAGAGATAAGTTTTTATTAAGAAGTCCTTCTGTCCTTTGAGTGTTCTGGTCTCCTGTGGAGAGGGTAAACACTTGGGGGTTGGAGGAGGAGAAAGGAGAAAGTTTATCATGTTGTCTCAACAAGTTACTCTAGTATGGGTGAGAGGTTGTCTCCAGCCCCAAGTTCATCAAAGTGTTCTAAAAAGGGATCTGTTGAGGGTGGGATCGTTACACAAATGATCTGGTTAATTCAGTACAATATACGGTTTTTGGTTTATTTTCCGAAAGTGAATCCACTTCCATAGTTCGGTAAATCTTGATCTCACAAACACGTCATGTGAGTACAAAATGTGTCCAGTGACAATTCTGGTTCTGCTGTGGTGGTCGGTTGACCCTAAGTTGTATTGGTCCTTGTGAGCCATATGAGTAAGCTGTCCTCTGTTCATATTGCTCATGTAAGCACAAGGCCCTCTGCATCATTTCTTTGACTACATTTGGCTAAACAGCCAGATAAGAGTGGGCAAGGTTGACATAGGACATCACCACTTGTGATTAATTACGCTGTGAGAGATACCAAGCACCAGAAAGTCCAGAAACAGACTCTGAGACGAAGAGACGAGTCAGGTAATTCCAGGAACTGACATACGAAGCATATCATCCAGGCCTTATCTATACAGGAAAAACTCACTCAGGAGATAGAGGAAGCACAAATTGCTACACAGGTCTCGTGAACAGAGCCATTGGGTATTGAGACTCTATCTGATGAGGTTCTAGGATTGTAAAAGAAAACGAGACATTCATTCTATAAGATACTGGCCCTTAGATGTGTAAAATACAAAAAAAATCTATAATCTAACTTAGTTTTCAAGCTTTGTAGTTTGAAGAGATTAATTATCCTTTACAACAAGTCAATATAATCAACTCAGTGATGTAATTGAAGAGAAATAGTGATTACAATTCAACAAATCTTATAGTTTTACTAATATGCATGATGCATACTTTTCTTTTTGACTTAGGAAACAAATGTATTCTTGACACTACCCTCCATTTTGTATGAGCTTAGAATAACAACATGATTTTTCAAAAGAATTGTAATTAGGGTGTACACCTCGCAACTCAGTGAGCTGATATGATTTAATAATAGGCATATTCATCTGAGAAATCCATCTGTTTTCTTGTGTTGAGCATTGCATACATTTTGCACATTCACACTTCAAAGTGGAAAGTTGTCTTCCAAAATCACACAAACAAATGTGGAACTCTCATACGGAGATGGGTGAAGGAAGATAAGAGCATGCACTTCTCCTATTGTTACTTTCATCAAATACACAGTGGAAAGAAAGGAATTTTTTTTGACACCTGCTTTCCATAAACAACAATTGGGGTAAAAAAAAAATAAAAAGGGGGAAAAAACCAGTTCACTGCATATCTCACATAAAGAAATCATGTCTCTAGTCATCAAAACTGTTTTGTGAGCTTTCAAAAAGGATTTTAGACAAATGTACTTCAAAGTACTGCAAAAAAGTACAGTGCACCTCAAACATTTCTTTTTTTTCCACAGATAAACCCTCGGCCTTAACAAAACACTGTCCCCCCCCCCCCGTAGTTCCAATTGGAAGTCTTTGAATTCAGTCCATAATGAGACATACAGCATGCAACAGCATGTTGTTTCAAATACCAACAGGCCAACAGACGGGTGGTATGCATCATTACTGTGAGTTAATGGAGCAGTAGCTATGATTGGGCTTATTCACGGTGGTGTGCAGACTGCTGTACTCCTTGTGCATGTTGCTTCTGGTTTTGCATGTTACATTGTGAGAGCATACAAGAGTGTATTCATTTTGGAGAGGATCACAGAGGGTGTAGACTTTTACCACCAGCAAGAAGTCCAAAAACACTAAGAACTGGATTATCTTGGAAAAGGCGACCAGCTGTTCCTTCTAGTCTTTAACAATGCATCAGCCTGATGGCAATTTCCTCCCCATCATGTAGTTCCCTTTCCAAAGTGTGCTGCCAGAATATCTGATATTTATCATGGCACTGGCAAGTACTGTTAGCTGCTGTTCTGAAATGTACCAGTAGCCAAAGCCCTGCATTACTCATGCACCCTTGGTATGGTAGACTTTGGTCTATTCATTCTGTTCCAGTTTATGAGTAATGATTCTGCCATTCTTTATGTGGCCAAAGGGATATTTATTTTAGATTTCTTTATCATATATCATTAAACAAAAACACTGTAAGGCTTTTTAGACTCTCTTTTGTATTAATGTTCAGGAGGCAAAAAGAAAATAAATTCCGATCCAAATGCATATTCATATCTGTTTATTTGTATTGTGCAAGTTCATGTGCAGTCAACAATGTAATGTCATGGGTGGATTGGAAGGACTGGTCAATTCTGCTTTTATAAAAGCTAAAAATAAGAAAAATCAAAATTCAAATACATACAAAAAAGTTATTAGAATACTAGAAAGTAGAATTATTTGAACTATTAAATGAAGATAAATAGCCAACCGCTGCAGTCTTTCTTGAATGCCAAGCTCACAAGTTTAGGCCCAAGCTATGGATACTTATAAGGAAGCTTTATCCTCAAGTGACATGTAAGCTAATTACTCCAATCTGTAACATATTACCCCATCATCTGCATTACACAAGCAAAAACAGCTCCTCTATCTTATTCTCTGGATCTTGTCATTTTATCAATTCAGATCTACACTTTCAGTCTTGCAGCAAGCAGGCAACAAATGATTACCTATTATTTTGTTTAGGCCTCTGCTAAGGGAAATCTCTCTCTCCTGGTGTATGTCCAATGACATGAGCTAAGCTGAGGTAGAGGGATTTCCCTGCTATGTGCTAATCAGTGCTTTGGGCTCTCCTCCTTTGGGTGATGGATATATGGTACAATTATGTGCTGCAGAGGTGGTCACTGTAATTGGAGCCAAATTATCCTTAGTAAAAAGTCCGTCGTCTGTTGCAAAAAAAAAAAAAAACAACAACAACAAAAAACAGAGCTGTCAAGTGGGGGAGGGAGCAAAATCACTTTTTTTAAAAAGTATTTTCAAACATGCTTGATGCCCCGTTCCTTTGAGGAAACTCAATAAAGCTTCACTGGTTCCATTAAAAACCTGTACGAATACAGATTAAATCTTGTGTTATCAAATAGATCTTTGAAAAGTTCCATTTTCTAAAACTGACTTCTTCCGTGTATCTAACAATGTTTTAATAATCGCAGACAATGCATTATGTGCTGGATTTGTTGGATCTTAATGCTACATTTTACACAGATGAATGCAACGTCCTGTCACATAGACTGAGATACTGATTTGGAATAATATGGAACTTTTATGTTACAAAATTTGTTCTTACACAGAATCTTAATATATTTATTGTTCTTCATTAAATGTGTTTCTGCAGCCACATTTTTCTTTTTTTTGTTCAATTATATCAAATCAGTAACAAAGACAACAGGTGAACTATGAGGTTGTATCTTGTCAGGTCTGGGAAGGAGGCGGACACGCGCTGGATGGTTCAAGAGAAAAAAAGTCATTTTTATTCAGAGAGACACTGCAAAAGGCTGAAGTGAGAAGCAGGGATAACAAAATGTTCTGGCAAGGAGGGAAGGAAAACAGCTGCCTTAAATATCCAGTGATGAGGAGAGACACAGGTGAAACACATGAGGGTAATCAGTATGCTGGTAGGAGGAGAAGACACATGAGGGAGGGGCAGACGAAGCACCTGAAAAAGGAGGATTAGACAAGAACTAAACATCCAGACCAGAGGTGAACATATAAATGAAAGAAATGAAAAACCAAGGCCCAGGAATGGAATCCTGACACATCTTGTGAGAGACCGAGCTGGTGAAGGATGAGGGACACTTCAAGAAGTAAAGGGTTTTATTTACCCCAAAAGGCAAAATAACAATGAAATACATCTTAAAAGAGGTCAACTAAATATAAGTAAGTCAATGTCATAATGTCAAAATAACTTTAACCCAGTAAACAGTAACCAAAACAAAACCAAACCAACCTGACCTAATAAACATGAAACAAACGAGACTTAAATAATGGCTGATCAGACTATTCACAACACATGGGGGGGAAAACACACAAACAAATTAACAAACACTTAACACAACCAGTCAGGTTAACTATTAAAAAAAGAAACCCATTACCAAAAGTAAATAAATAAATAAAGTACAAAAAAGTCATTTAAACATCTTAATTAAATATATACATAAACTGAACACTCTCCATCGGCCCCCTGGAGGGCATCCTCTTCAAAAGGTCCTGTGGCACTTCCTGTCCACAGGCTCCTCCTTTTGCTCCCTCCTGCC
>JBAMHX010000006.1:8380483-8412185 GCA_037177515.1 Pseudomugil tenellus | reverse complement strand
ATACAAACAGATAATATGTGTGTCTCAATGCTTTACAGCATTGGCACCCATAATAAGAAGTGGAATAAACACAATATAAGAATAGTTTATTTATTGGTGTAGAAGACAAACAAAGCAGGAAAAAATTGTTTGATTAAATGTCTGCTCAAACAACTAATTGTTTGGAGTCTTTCAACTTTTGAGACGATTAATAATCTTTCACTCTTGCAGTGTCTCCAACAAAAGTGTTGTTTTTACCACACTCCAGTCCTGTTTTTCCTTCCACCATTTTTTAAGTATTTCCTAAAACTCGTCATGTTGCCTAACTCCCACAAAGTTCAAGCATGTGCTGAAATGAAATGTGCCTCAGAGACAATCAGATTGAACATAGACATGATTATGTTTTTAATGTTGATCAGTTGTAAGGCAAGGCAAGTTTATTTGTATAGCACCTTTCATGTAACCAACAGTTCATTAGAAGCATAATAGATGTTGAAATAGAAATAAAAAGAGAATAAAAACAGAAAAAATCCTAATTAAAATAATAAACTAACTTAAAATCATTAAGAAGTACATAATTAAAAAGTTACCGTGCAGACTTTATTTATAGCTGGAAAAGAAAAGTTTTTAACCTGGATTTAAACGTTTCTACATTTGGTGAAAGTTTTATCTCTACTGGCAGTTTGTTCCACTTGTTTGCAGCATAACAGCTAAATGCTGGTTCTCCATGTTTAGACTGGACTCTGGTCTGGACTGGTTGACCTGAGTCTATGGATCTACAAGCTCTGCTTGGTTTATATTGTCTGAACATATCACAGATGTATTCTGGTCCTGTGACTGCCTGGAAGCCAGTGTAAAGATTTTAGAACTGGTGTGATGTGTTCAGATCTCTTAATTCTAATTAAAGACCTAGCAGCAGCATTCTGTATAAGCTGCAGATGTTTTATGCTCTTTTTGGAAAGTCCTGTTAAAAGACCATTACAGTCATCCAGTCTACTGGAGATGAAAGCATGGATGAGTTTCTCCTGGTCTTTCTGGGAGACTAAACCTTTAATTCTGTTAATGTTTCTGAGTTGGTAAAAAGCTTTTTTTTTTACTCACAGCTTTGATGTGACAAAAAAACAAAACAACAACAAAAAAAACAAAACAACTTCAAACCCCTGCTCTTTAACAGTTCCATATTTTGCAATATTTGCCGTTCCACAGTCTATCCTTTGCACACATATGGTAATATTATGCATCTTGCAACATGCACCAATCTAAAGTTTCACCATAACACCCATTTCCTGCTGCGAGGTCTCTACCTGAAACTGTGAAAGTCTTGCTCTGCAGTTCTTCTTGCTCTCAGCTCCTCTCGCTCGTCCGCCCTGCCTGCACTCAGCTGCCAGAGAGAAGCAGTCTGTTGTTGGCGTGCAGGGAATGTTTCTGTTGATGAGAGCGCAGCAGCAGCGACATGCCCTCTTCTTGAGGGGGGTTTGGGGGTGAGTAGTCTCCGCCGTGTTTTGTTGAAGCGGTGGAGTTAGCCGTTAAGCTGCGCCCTTCTTTTTTAAAATAATAAAGCTACAAACACGTATGACTGAAAAATAAAACTACTTCCGACATCGTTTTAAGGTACAAATAAAACTAATAGAATGTTTAACGCTCATAAAAGTAGATTTTACATAATATTGGACCTTTACAGTTAAAATTAATTCTGACAAAGGCCAATAAACCGGGACAAACTGTGCTTTAGAACAGATCTTGTGGCGATTGATCCTACATTCATTCATACATAAATACTGGAATTCTCCACTGGGTGGCTACAAACTATAGTAGCTTGGTCTTAGCTTTGCTGTTTTTTGGAATATAGGCGTCTTTTTAAAAACATGAGCTGTCAATTTGGGTTGTTCAAGAAGACTTTTCTTGTTTGTAAGAAGCTGTGCTACACAAGAGATTTTCTGTTTATTTTTTTCTGCTCTTTTAAGACTTGTTATGGTGAGTCTCCATAGGAACGAGACTTATTTACCACCAAGATCAACTGATAATGCCCTTCAAATTCAAGGTTATCAGTGAAATAACAACTCAAATCCAAATATAGTTGAAAAGAAAGAGAAGAGGATGATGAACTTGAGTGAGGCAGAGAGAACGGTGGAGATTTAAACTGTTTCTTCCAACTTTTGTGATGGGTAACGTGAGATTACTAGCTAACAAAACTGACAAGTTCCAGGTGGTAACTGAACATATCCCAGACTGTAATGCGTCTGTACACAACGTCAAGACTGTCCGTGCTGACCGCAATAAAAAACTCAATGGAAAACTAAAAGGAAGTGGAGTTGCAGGGCTGATTAACCAGCGTTGTGTCATCCTGGACATTTTACTGTTAAAGAGATCTGCACAAGAGACAATAAACTGCTAGCTAAAAGTGCAGCCTGCATGCTAGCTCCATGAGCCTACAGCTTTCCTGTCACAACTCCACTCTGTCACCCTACAGCTCAGTCAAGGACCTGAAAACAACCTCATCTCTCCACATAAGGACTTTGTGAAACCCCCTCTGCCTCCACCTCCACTCTGTCTGTCTCCTGGAACCAAGTCATGAAACCACTGATGAAACTGAACCAAAATAAGGCTGCAGGTCCAGGTGATTTCAGTTTCAGAGTTATCAAGACAACTATGTCTGATTCTCCAGCACCTGTTCAACACCAGTCTGAGTCAGAAAAGACTTAGTGGTGTGGCATACCTGGCAAGACCTCTTGCCTGTCAGTTGCCACTCCAACATAACCCTGATTTATCTATAACTTATTTGAGAGCCACCAACGTTTTGAAATGCAAACTAAGTATTAATTTTAAATCACCATTTGCAGCACATTACAGATCTGCACAAAATAGTTTCAGTCCGTAAAGGATAATGAAGTGTAATTGTAAGCTATCAAACCAATTTACCAGATTATGCCTATTTTGCTCCTACAGGTATAACATTTTTAGACACACTAAATAAAGAAAATCAAAGGTTCATGGGTCCTTGTTAGCAGCCTTGGATTTTCCAGCTGTGGCATTCCTAGCACAACTCCACTTTAGGTAGATTATGCATCAAATTTAATTAAGAGGGCATTACAGTCAAAACATTCTCAGTTGAACATGTCAAGATATTGATTTAGCATCAAGTAGGAAACCTTGTAAGGCTCACCACATACCAGTCACACTACATGTTGACAATCTGCAAAATGTTTAACATGCTGTTCTTGCCTTTCCTGTTAGTATGGCAGGTATAAATTGCAGACGAGGACAAGGAGTGGTGTGGGAAAGAGAATTTTATGACAATTTTATGAAAATGAAATATATAAAGTGCAAGGTATGATGTAAAAGACAAAAAAAAAAAACAAAAAAAAAAAAAAACAATGTCTAAACACATAGCTTGAGATACTCTTAAATGATACCTGATTATCTCAATGTGCTTGATGTTTGATGGCCTATTTTTACCATTTCGGCCACTTGGAATTGCTGTAAGCTGCTCATGAACAGTAATTTGTCTTTATCATCAGCTTTCTGTTATGGACAAACTGGATGCATTCGTGCGGAGCCTTGGACAGGGAAAAACCCAACAACCAAGTATTATCATGCATTAAGATGGATTGTAAAATGACACCAGAAACAAAAAGCAGCATCCATCTCTTTATGAATAACCTTGCTTGTTTCAAACTGGCGCGAGCTCATGGGACTGTTTGGATGTCTATACACAGACAGATCAATCTGTTGCCATGAGCATGCTGCTGGGTGGTTTTTAATTCTACAAAAGAAGAATATGTGTAGACAATACCAGTTGTTAAAAAATGGATAAATTAAAAGATCCTCCCATCTCCATGATGGGAAATCAACTGACTTTGATTTCCCTCTCTCTTTGATTAATTTATTATGTACTTTGTCTCAGACCTCCTTTAAGACAAGGCTGTTACTTTATTCCATTGAAATTGGGTCAGCACTGCACCTTACCATGAATCTGAGATAACAAAAGTGATAAAATAAAAGAATAATACTCACAGAGAATCATGCACCGATATTTTTTAGACATGGAAAATGAGGTAACATTAAAATATGGCTTGTAATTTTGCAACCCAGAAGATTACAAAACCAATGATTGCAACCACAAATGAACAACACTTTGGGACCTACAAGGGATGAAATGTCACCTATGGAAACCAGGGACCAAAATGACAGGTGAACTGTCTCACCTCTGATTGCCACCTGAATGACAAGAAGAGACTCAATAAAGCCCTGTGAAACCTTTAGACGCATTGGATTTTGTTTTTTTTTTTTTTGTTTTTTGGTGGGGGGCACATCTAGTCTCAGTAAGATAAAACCCATCTCAAACGTCTTAAAAAATAAAAACTAAAATGCAAAGCTAAAGGCAATACAAACATTATAGTGACTATAATTCCAAATAAAATTGTATGTTGTTCATTACAGGAGATTAATGTTATTCAATTTTTGGTTGATTTGAAACTGATATGAACATGATACTGAGTCTAACTTGGTTAGATTTCCATGGCAACGTGTTAAAGAAAAGCACCAGGGTAATTTATACATGACGTCAACATGTTCAGTTTCTATAAGACTAATAAAAAACAACGGAAGTCTCATAATGTCAGAAAAATTACGCCTTGTTACTGCCTACCGGAACAAGAAGAAAAAAGGAGGTTATTGCACTCAAAGGGTTATTCATTCAGCACAAAGAGAAACTGACAGATGTAAGGAGAAAATCCATTAATAGAGGTCATGTAAAGATTTTTCCAAATTTTACTTATTACTTTCATGTAAAGCTGTTTATCAAGGTAATCATTCCTCTAATGGACAGCAATAAAGCCCCATAAGTACATGCAATTGGCTTTTGAAATGTTCCGAAAAAAACCAGAGGGCAAGTGTATGTTGTTAAAGAAACAGCATGCACTGGTAAGGCAGAGTTGAAGATAAATAAAAAAAGAAAAACTTTGCTACATCATATTTCCAGATCTAACAGATAAGGAAAAAGAAAAATGGAGAAGGTTTCAGTACAAGGCATAAAAAAGGCATAAGAAAAGCATTAGATCAAACCAAAATATTCACAATAAATCTAAAATATCTGTGCCTAAAATCTTAGGAAATTAAGACGTAAAAAGTTAAAGTGATAAATATTGTACATTGACTCATATCTACCAGGGTAAATGGGATGATGTTCCTCTCGCAACTGCTGGTTTACTTTAGAAATGGCATAAAATAGCAGATTAATTCCTAGTTTGCTGCTTGTTAGAGGAGGAGGCAGAAACAAATAGCAAAATCCCAGCAATACAAAAAAAAAAAAAAAAAAAAAAAAAAAAACTGCCAGGCAACCACACTCAATTCCCCAGAAAACTTTTCTTTCTGAGGTGTATATGAAAAGTGCGGCAGCTTCTGTCAGTCAATCTCCAACACTGATATTTCCCTCATTTTCATCATCATTTTTCCTTTCACCTTGTTCAATCATGACATCAGAGCGGTTGCAAAGATCCACCCATTAAGTGCATTCTACTGCATCCCTCCGGTTGCATTCATAAGACACTATTGTGAAAGTGATTAAGAGAGAACAATATGAAGGAATTGATCACCTCTCATGCAACACACAGTGTTTTGGCTCCTTATTTGCTTGTCTAGTCATGAAAGCCTGGAGTTATTGAATGGAGCCAATCTCTTGTGTTGCCTGAGTGGATCATGCACTAAGCTTTTAATTACTCTGAGGGGCAGTTCAGTGGAATTATGGGCTGTGTAAACAGATACACAAGACATTGGGATCCACTGAGCTAGGAGGATGGAGACATCTCTTCATCTACTGCACAGTGTTTTAAAGAGCACAAATTACTGCTCTTATGTATTTACAGTAAAATAATAAAAAGTAAAGAAAGAAAAAAGGAGAAACTTGTGTACAGTATTTAGAGGAAGACCTTAAGAATGTAAAGGTATTGACAAGTCAATTTAAAAAGGAGATAAAATGGGAGATTGGTGACACAACATATCAACAATATTTTTACACACCATATACAGGTTTATTTTTCACCACAATTCCAATAAAGCTGGAATACTGTAAAATAAATATAAAACAGAATGCAGTGATTTGCTATTTTCCTACACTCCCATTTTATTCCCAACAGAACACAGTCACCACATCAGACACTAAAACAGAGACGTTCTATCATTTGATGGGACATATTATTGTCAAAACATAAGTATTGTCAATTTATTGACAGTAAGGCATTTAAAAAAACTATAAAAAAAAAAGGTCTGATGTTTAACTATGTGTAGCATCTCCCCATTATTGTAACGGTCTGTAAACTTCTGCAAAATGAAAACACAACTTACCCTGTATGTGTATGACATCCAAGATTCCCACAAAGAGTTTTAATTTTTTAATTCATCTGAGAACAGTTTTTCATTTTGCCTTCGGCTTTTTTAAAATGAACTTTGGCCCAGAAAAGACGGTAGTGTTTTAGGCATATGTGTTGATTACAGATTAAAATGTGTTTCTACACTTTCTACATGTTCCCGAGTTGTTGCAGTAATAATCATGTTTGTTTGGTAAATAAAGTTCTGATTTAGTTCTGATCACAAGCATCCCCCTTTGACATTTGACCTTGTTGTTGTGCGCACAGAGATCCTTCCTAATTCTCTGTATCTTAGAAGAAATTACAGACTGTATATGGTGGAATCAGCAAAGTTTTCACAATTCTACACCAAGGAACATTTCTATGACACAATCCCACAACTTCTAGAAGCATTTTGTTGCAAATAATTGAGTTTAACCTCATCTGTGCATCTGAGAGGTTCTGCCTCTCTGAAATTATCGCATTGTGACCAGTCATTTTGCTGACATGTTGTACTAATTTGTGTTCAAATGCTCCAGCAGTTGTTTCTGATTTGTGCCAATTATTTTTCTCCCATTTTCTTTCCACTATTCCAACTTTTTAAAAATGTGTTATTTCCATAATATAATGAATTAACACTGTCCATGAAAGAAGGATTAAAGAGATTTAAACACATTTTGTTTTGCATCATTGCTGCTTTTCTTTTTGCAGTAGATATGCTTTTCGTATAAAGAATCCATCCCCAGCTAAGTGATAGCATAATCATATGTTATTTACCAAAGCAGGATAGAAGCCCTGGCCTGTGCAAGGTGGCCATATTTTGCAGTCTGATGTTTCTCAGGGGGCTGCAAAATGTTCTTGATTTTTTCTTATTGAGTTCATTTTCAACAACACTTGAGAACATTGTGATGGCCTTCACTTGCTTGTGACCTCAAAACCCACCAAACCACACGGAACAACAACTTTGAAATCAATAGCGTGATTTTAAAGCTCAGGAGAGCTGTAGGTGATGCTACATGTATACTGCACTGCAGTGACAGCAAAATCCATCATGCATTGTTGGAGGCACCTGTAAGCAAAACCGTTTTATCTAATGTTTGTTTTGTGTTTTAGAACAATTTCTAATACAGAGATGCAACAATTTGACCAAGCTGTATTTTTTTCCAGTTCAGTCAGCATGTATATATGTATATAGTCAAGAGGTTTTCCAATCTGTACAATGAGAGCCCCATCATTATTTACCACTCTCTATTCAAGTCTTATGAACAATTTAACTAAAAAAATGACATATAGTCCAAAATAGAATTAGATTGAGGGGAGAATTTTGTGGGGTAATGGGATTCCTTCTACCATGAGAGAAAATATATCTTTTTGTGACATCAAATTCTTCTTGTATTTTTCCTGTTACTAAATGTTTTGGGCTAGTTATTTGAAAGAAGTAACTGTAGTAACAAGTTAGTGCATTCAAAAATTAATTTTGCAAGTAAAATGTTAGAAAAGTAAGTCATTTCGTTTATTGTTTACCCCAAAAACTAATGTGTTACAGTTTAAAGTAACTTTATTTACTTAGTTTTTAAAAATAATATTGTAACATTTTCCTATTTATATCCTTACAGCTTTTTTAGTGTTGCATATAACATAAAAATGTATACTTTCATTTTTTAACCATAATGTAATATATTTTCATATTACATGTAACCTTAGTTATTTGCAAACATTTTCCCTTTGTCAAGTGAAATTGTGTGTGTTGGCAGGGGTTTGTCAGCTTGGACAACCATAGTAATCGAAGAAACAGGACTGTGGGAATCAGGTCCTGAAAAAAAAGACTGTTGTGCTTGTGTTTCCATCCAACATCCTGGATGTGTAACAGATGAAGTCCAAGTAAGCAACTACACTTCGAAAAACAATTCCAAAACACCACAACTAATTATACGTACAGCAAAAAAACAAGCCCAGCACGTAGACTTGGCAACACTGCCCATATCATGTTCCATCACTGCTAAAAACACAAAACATTGAACTATGCAAAGGATTAATATTTTTACAGGTTTGGATGGATTATCTTTATTCATCCCTACCTTATAATATACGCCCTTATAAATTAACTACAAGCTCTTTTCTTATTAGTTTTTTTCTGGTTTCCGTTACGAATATTTTGTCACATATTCAATTGTAGTTTGATTTTTTTTCGTTTAAAAAGTATCTTCCAAAACACATTAGTTTACTGCAGAAAAGAGAGGCGATAAAATACCTATTATTAATATTAAGGCCCAAGATAAATTTTTTTATCTTGGGTTTTTTTTTTTTTCCCCACACCCCTGTCCTGTCTGGGTCCCTTTTTTAAGACTGCAGACTGGCAAAGGTTGACATTCTCTTTATTTCAAAGTTTGTAAGTGAGCAACATGCAGATGTTTGCGAATGTGTGTGGGCAAATCCTCGCTCTGTTTTGAAACATATTTCCCGGCCCCGATGCTTGAGCTGTGGGGGAAGAAGAGAGAGGAGATTGAAATGTAAGGAGCTGCCGTGATGGCGCCACAGTGATCTGAGAGGTGCCATGAAGACGCCTGTCACAGGTGGGGGGTTCTTAGATGTTGACGTGTCTCTTTCTGCAAAGGCTGACAATCTGCTAAAGTCACACTCCTGTGATGAGTGCTCCGTGTGTTTGCCTGTGTGTGTGTGTCAACGGCACATACATTCAGCAGATTTCTGTATAATCTATTCGCATGAGTGTGTTTGTATATAAGTTTCTCTCAATGCGTAGGTGGGTACCTGCTCTTTGTAGATGCCTACTTTGATTTGAATATATCCAAAGAGGGTGGTGCCTGCAGCAGAGTAGCAGTTTCAAAGGCAAAGCGACCCAATTAGAACTAGGAAATGGTATTCACATTAGGAATGGGCATTATAGGTCATTTTTTAAGTTGATATGTCAGGAAAAAAGTAAAAAAATGGATTAGTTAACATCACCATGACATCATCAGTTCCAATATGTGATAAAAAGCAAAACAAAACCAAATAAAACTAAACAAAAATATGTTTTTCTCATTTTTATCAAGGATCAGTTGCCCAAGGTCACTATAGCATGCAATCAAGGAAAGCTGCTCTTTTACCTGAGTTACAACCTGATAACAAAAGATCAATGTATCTCCTTCCTCAATTAAAAAAAATATTAGAAAAATTATTTGACAAACACTAAGATATTTTACTTTTACTCTTATTACTCAGTGATCACCAGGAAAGGTTTAGGGGAAATAGAACAACCACATATGCAGTCATGGAGATGGTAGAATAAATACCAAAAGCAATAAATAAATGATGAGTGTGCAGTTGGTCTTTTTATTGATTTGCAGAAGGCATTCAACACTATTGATCATGGTATTTATAAAAAATGGAGAACTACGGAATGAGAGGTTTAGTTTGCTCATGGCTTAGGGGTTATTTGAAAAACAGAGCAATGTGTAGAAATCAACAAAAGTATTTTACAATTTAGAAAAGGTCACACTTGGAGTACCACAAGGATCTTTATTTGGACATATTTACCATATAATTTCTTAGATATATTTTTGAGTGGAAATAAGGGGATTGATAAAACAATTCTAAATGTAATAGTTCTTTTAAAAAAGCAAGCGATACGAAATGTTAATAAGACAAATATTATGCACATATTCACCTGCTATTTATAAAACCATTTTTAAAAATTTGAATAATTTGAAATATTGCAAAAAATGCAAATACTGTACAGAGCCAAAGTTACAGTCAACCAGCATACCACTTTTTTTTTTTTAAATTATTTATTAGAATTTATTGGCATAACAGCGAAATGCAGCTTCTCCATGTTTAGTTTGGACTCTGGTCTGGACTAGTTGATCTGAGTCTTTGGATCTAAGACCTCTGCTTGGTTTATATTCTCTGAACATATCATAGAATTATTCTGGTCCTAAACCATTCTGGGATTTATAAATGATCAGCAGGGTTTTAAAATCTATTCTGTGACTGACTGGAAACCAATTTAAAGATTTTAAAACTGGTGTGATATGTTCAGATTTCTTAGTTCTAGTTAAAGCTCAAGCAGTAGCATTCTGGATGACCTGCATGTGCTGTATGCTCTTTTTGGGAACTCCTGTTAAAAGACCATTACAGGAGGTGAATGGATACCAAACAGAATGATTTCAGTTTTATCCTCATTTAATTGTAGAAAATATTCTCTCATCCAGGTGTTAATTAGCTCGAAACAGTGACACAGTAGATCTATTGGTCTGCAGTCATCTGGTGACAAAGACACATAAACTTGCATAGCTGTGATGATTCATGTAAAAGTTCTGTAATAGTTGGCCCAAAGGGAGCATATACAAGTTGAACAGAAGAGGTCCAAGGACTAAACCCCTGAGGTACTCCACAAGTCATGGCCACTCACTCAGATAACTTTGACCTTCTAAATAGGACCTGAACCAGTTAAGGACCACTCCAACCTAGTTTTCCAACCTGTTCAAGTGGATTCTGTGATCTACAGAATCAGACGCAGCACTGAGATCCAGCAGAAACAGGACTGATACACAACAAGAATCTGTATTAAGCCTAATGTCATTTAGGACTTTGACCAGAGCTGTTTCAGTGCTGTGATGAGGTTGGAAGCTCGACTGGAATTTATCAAGATTTCTACTTTCATTTAGGAAGTCATTAAGCTGGTTAAATAAAACTTTCCCAATAATCTTGGATAGAAAAGAGAGATTAGAGACAGGTCTATAGTTATTTATTATAGAGGTGTCTAGAGTCTTTTTCTCCAGGAGAGGCTTAATGGCAGCTATCTTCAGTGACTTGAGAAAAACACCTGTTGCCAGTGAGCTGTTGACACTAGGTAGGAGACAGAGGTAAAAACTACTTTTTAGAAGTCAAATGTATCATGTCCAGAGTGCGTGTTGGTTTTAAATGCCAAACTACTTCTTGGAGCAGTTTTAAATCAAACATATTAAATTGAGACATTTCATTACATTTCTCAGTGGAAAGGGGTTCTGAGCTCTGAGATCAAGTTTTTTAATCACACCAGAGTTCAAGAATTGTTGATATTCTTGTTATTCAGCTGAAAAAGATACTGCTCTCTGGCCTTGCAAAGCTAGCATATATACACATATATACGTATATGTATATGCCTTTATATGTGTTGATGGCATTCTTTGTTACATAGCATAGGCTTCATAATGCATCATGCTTCAGCCTGTGCTTTTCCAGTCACTATGTGAACTAATGTTTGTACTAAACACATTTGTTGTTTAATATATGTCTGAATTTATCTGAAACCTAACCTAATTAGTAGTGAAGAAAAAAAATACTTTATGTCCGCAGGGAATTACAAAACATGAATACAATGTTATTTCTATAGTATATGTGCTACATACACAAATGTTTGTTTTTTTTAACTTTTTCTTTTTTACATTCAATGGGCTCAAGTGGGCTGCACGGTGGAACAGTGATTAGCGCTGTGGTGTCATAGCAAGCTAGTTGCCGGCTAGATCCCTGGCTTGTGGCCTTTCTGTGTTGAGTTTGTATGTTCACCCCGTGGATTCTCTCTGGGTACTCCAGCTTCCTCTCACAGTCCAAAGACATGCACCTTGGGGATAGGCTGATTGGAGACTGTAAATATGTGTGTTGGCCCTGTGATGGACTGGCAATCTGTCCAGGGTGTACCCTGCCTCTTGACCGATGTCAGCTGGGATTGGCTCCAGCACCCCCGAGACCCCGTTTGGGATGGATGGGCTCAAGTGTCCCTTATTATTCAACAAGTAGAAGAAAAAGTGGGTATGGCAGACACTGGGATCAAATCTTGGCTGCCTGTGTTTATGGGATGGCTGCTTTGCTATGTGAACGATAACAACATGGTTGAAGAAACAAAACCAGTTATTTCCCTCTTCTTTACTTCTTCTCTTTCTGCTCCTTAAGTGCAACATTTCTTTGCCAGTTTAGTAACCTTGCTGCTCTGGTCTGTTACTTCCACATTAGGTTAAAAAACTCAGACAGGAAAAACTGTTACATTTTCTCTCTTTCACCTCCAAACCCAGTTCAGGAGGCTGAGAGTTTTTTCCAAAACTAACAAATACATACTTAAGTTAATATTACTCTGAAAGGTCACAGTAATGACTCATTTATCCTTTTTATATTTAAGATAATTCAACCAAGTGCTGAAAACTATTGTTTAGGTTCTTTAATTCATCCCTAGTAATATTTGTTCATGCTAGTCATAAAGTCTCATTTATAGCCATATCTTGCATTTTTGGTTATGATTCAGTCAGGCACTACCTGTTCCTGAGTGTTCTGGACTCTTAATTTGTAGCTTGATGTACTGCTTCCTAACTCCCAGCCAATCTCAGCCATATTGCTAAATCAATACATTTGCTGATGAATGTTCACCCAGACAGACTGTGGGTGACAAAAATCAACTCAAACATTTGCTACGTGTCCATTCAACAGTCCATTTGTATATAGAGGTTGAGGTGATAGTATTGGGCTTCAGAACACTATCGCTGCTCCAATTACTGCAGAATCCAAAGGAGGATGGGGTTGAAACAGAGTTCACATAAAAAGATACGGGAAGAAAAGACATTTTTTATGAATTATGAGTGCTGATCTTAACAGTTAAATATAATATTTCTTGTGTTTGTGTTGGTTTACATTCACAACACACCAAACTCCAATCATGAATGTTTGAAAAGTACTTCAATTATGAGGATTTTTTACTTTAAAGATAATAAAACTGACTTGAGCTAACAAGCATTTTTTCAATAACTTTAAGCTGATAAAATGAAGTACAGCTTGCATGATTTGACATGATAAGACTTATTAAAAATCCTTATGTGAGATAGTGCAGTGTTATGGGTTCACAAAACAACAAACTGAGGGAGAATGTGTGAAAATCAGCAGGAGGAGAAAGTTGTCGGAGAGAAACAGTGTTATTTTTAAATCTCTGACTCATCCTTATTTACTTGTAGAGGAGTTGTCCTGTGTGACAAGAAGCAAAACAGCTTTAAAAGTAATAACAGCATAACTCAACAAACTTTTTCGTCATGCACTGCAGTATATTAGGCCAATGCTCTGCACCTCTCTTTGTTGTTGCTAAAAATTGCAGCAGAAATAGTAATGGCATATTTATGAATACATGAGATTGTTGCAAAAGACAAGCTCTGACTGTGGCGTTTGGGTGCAGTTATCTTGCTTGTCAGAAGTGTTTTCTTACTTCCATTCAGTAATGAAACATAACAAGATAAATAAATAAATAAGGTAAAGACTGAGTGCTTTATTTGCTTGCTGTCTCAGCAGAAACAGCATATGACATGGCTATATATTGCCACCTGAATTTGAAAAGAAGCATGCTAAATCTAGTTCTTTAAGGGTCTCACTGCCCATAGCCAGCAAAAAAAGAATTACATCCAGTACAAGAGCTAAAAAAATCTGGTGTAAAAATCAAGTGTAAGCTTGACTACCAAAGACAGACATATTCTTCAATAGAACATGCATCTCTCTGCATAAGCATATCTCTGTGTCCCGAGGGGCCCCAAAACTGAGGTCCATTGTCTTTGCATCGGCCTTGAGTCCAGAATTTAAAAGAGAAATAGCTAGACAACCACAAGTCAAAAAATGTTGTTTTTTCCCCTTAACAACTTCCTCTCATTAAAGAGTTGGTATAGAGGTTATGTTATGTAGTACAGATAGTATCAATTAAGAAGCAACAACAGGCAGCTTATATCCAGTTTGCAAACAGAAGTAACTCAAATGTAAGTCAAATTAAGCTGGGGCTTTATGTAAAAAAATGAATATAGACAGAATACAATCTTTTTCAAATCTTTTAAAATCTATATTCAGTTGAGTACAGTCAATACAGCATATGTAATATCCAAACTGATGAACAATACTGTCTCTTTTTTTTCAAATATTCACTCATTTTTAATTAGATGCCTGAAGCTTGTTCCAAAAAAAGCTGGAAATGTACATACCAAAGACCAGGAAAATTGAAGGATGCTCATACAACACACCTTTTAGAACATTCAAAAGGTTAACAAGTTCACTGGAAACAGCTAAGTGTCATTACTAGGTATAAAAAGAGAGTCCCCAAAAGGTTTAGCTGTTTAAAAGCAAGGATGGATCAAGGTGCAACACTTACATGCAAACAGTCTAAGAAAAAAAGCTTCTCTTTGTTCATTTGTAAAGAACTTTTAGATTTCATTATCTGCTGTCCATGACATTATTAAAAGATTCAGAAACTCATAAGAAATCTCTGCAAATAAGCAGCACAGGCAAAAACCAACCTAGAATGCTCGTGAGCTTTGATCCTTCAGGCACCACAGTGAAAACTGACATCATTGTGTCAGGAATATCACCATGTGAGCTCAGAAAAATTTCAGAAAACCACTATGTTAGTCAACACAGTTCATCATCTACAAGTACAAAATAAAACTGTACTATGTAAAGCCAAAGCCTCATATCACCAACATCCAGACATCCTGCTGGCTTGTCTGGACTTGGCTTCCAAGATAGACAAAAACACAAAGTATAAATGTTCTGCTGTGGTCAGATGAGTTCACATTTCAAGTTGTTCTTTGTAAATCATGGATACAATTTCCTCTGGACCAAAGAGGAGAAAGGCCTGTCTGGATTGGTACAAGAATCTGTGATAGTATGGGGATGTGTAAGTGCCCATCGAGTGGACAACTTGCACATCTGTGAAGGTACCATTTATGCTGAAAAGTATATACAGCTTTTGGATTATGCTGGCATCCAAGCCCCATCTTTTTTTGATTTCCTACTTATTTCAGCAAATCAATGCCGAGCCACATTCTGCACCTGTCACAATAGCATGGTTTTATAGCAAAGGAGTTATTAATGTTTTATAAATCATAATTAAGTGCTTCATAATTATGAAACAGGGACCTTTGTAGGAAGGGGGGGGGGGGGCAAACAAAAGAAAAACATTGCACTTCCTCTAGCACTACATGGCAGGATCTGTGTCCGACTGGAGTCACAGCAGTCTGACTAGCACTTAATTATGATGCCTAGTCCTGCTTGATTTCTTGCTTGTTTTGTTTCTACTCTCAGATGTATGTCGCTTTGGGGAGAAGGGTCTACTAAAGCCCCCTTTCCATTAGTGCCTACTTCAACCGTCTGTCCTCGGTTCTACCAGGTTACAGGTTACCAGGTTATGGGTGTTTCCATTGCATACTTTTGGGACTGGGTAGATACTTTTGCGGTACCTACTTTATCGAGGTTCCAAGAGGGGAGAGTTGGGCTCACATTGTGACTACAGACTGATCAGCCCATAACGTTTGGTATGAATAAAAAAAAAAAAATGAAAGAAAAGAAAAGAAAAAAATGGCTGCATAACCACCACCAGTCTATCCAGGGACATATTTGAGATGAACAGCCATGGGAATTACGATGTTATAGTCATACCATCTCATTTTCTGAGTGACAAAAAGCAAAATAAATGTTTTTAAAGGTTCCATGTTTTGCTATATTTGCCGTTCCACAGTCTATCCTTTCACCATCTATGATATTTTTATGAATTTTGAAACATGCACCATACTAGAGTTTTGCCATACCACTCATTGCTGGCATCCAAGCCACATCTTTTTTTGATTTCCTACTTATTTCAGCAAATCAATGCCGACCCACATTCTGCACCTGTCACAATAGCATGGTTTTTATAGCAAAGGAGTTGTTATATGTTGCTCCAAAACAGTTTCTAATATGGACCATTTTGATAAAACATTAACAATACAACTATGCTACAGCTTTCCTAGCAGCTCTATAAGGCTGTACACAGGTACAAGTTCACTGTGTTACCGCTAGAAATACGTGTTTATAACCCATTTAAGTAACAAGTGAGTCTTATATTATGTTTACCATGTCGCAAGTCTTCCTCCCTCCTAATATTTGCAAATGATGTGCAATAGGGACAAAGTTACCCCACTCAAAACAACAAGAAACCATTGGTTAGGTTTAGCAAAAATGTATTGAAGTGATCAGTTTTTCATCTGATAAAATACACTATACTTTCCTACATTTTCTCCACAAATAAACTCCAAAAAGCTGCTTGAAAGAATGTCAGAAAGCAGTCGCACTATAATATCAGTGCTAAGTATATGACAGGCTTACATGCTGGAAGGCAACGTGTAAGAAAGCTGTCCTGAACTGCTTCATGTCTCCCGCTCATCTGCATCTGTCACAATCCCTGTTTACAGGCCCCACGGTCATGTCACACAAGCGTGTGAAAATAGTTGTTGAGAGCGAAGTGGATTGGGAGAAGCAGTGAACAGGAGCTTGGAGTGAGAAATCAAGCACTGATGAAATGAAAGCAAGGGGGATAAACAAGGGAGCAAAATAAAGTGAGAAGACAAGTAAAAGCAAGGTAGGAGGCAAGCGAGAAAATATGGAGAAGGAAAGAGAGTAGAGGCTTAAATTGACAATGAATCTTGATAGGTGTGCCAGACAGCTTCCAGTTTAAAGTATCTGAACTTCTCATTGTAAATGAGATTTAGACAGCTATATAGCGGGGTGTCTTATACTGGTATCCTGTCAACTTGAGCTTACTTTTACTCAAGCTTGTTTAATGAAAATAAGCAAATGTACCATCAGTAAATTGCTCACCTCTGAGTAAAATACACACTTGAGTTTACTTGTTACAGCTTCGTTTGTTTCCTTGAACAAAGACCTACATATGTAGATGCAAGCTGGTTTTTAGTCGTTCATACATCCGGATCTATTTGGAGTAGCTAGCCATTAGCTACATTTGAGAGACAATATCCACCTTAAAATTATTGATGTCACAAATACTGATGATACAAATGAGCAGAATGGTTATTTTAAGATGATAGGAGTATCTCTTACCAAATAAAATCCACAAATTACCATTTGGAAAATTAAAAACTTCCATCAGTTGCAGTCAACTGGTTACTCTAAAAAAACTGAACAAAAAAAAAAAAACGAAAAAAAAAAAACACCCTGACGTCATATCGACACACCAATTAGAAGAATCATGTAACACCCTCTGGTAATATCAGCAGACATAATTGCAAAGCTAAAATAGAATGATAGCAAGATCAATACCATAAACCTAAGAGGGAGAAGCCTGTGTGTATGTGTGTCAGGGAGCAAGGCTCAGCTTCATTGTAGAGAAGTTGATCTGTGGAAAAAGGAAAAAGAAGGTGGGAGAGAGTGGAAGGAAGAGAGTTCCCAGAGGATACCAGCATTTCATAGCACAGTGCTCGGTAGTACCTCCTGGGCTGGAACTAATTGGTGCGAGATTAACTTTCCAGTGAGATATAACGACCCCGAGCGATGCAACACATCTGTGGATCAGTGACATCGGAAGGAGCCGGTTACCACGCCATGCGCTCCAAGTGATTACTTGGTCCTGGGCTGTCTGGCTACTGCTGCATCCCGTTGGGACAGAAATACCATGCTTCTGAAAAATGCTGCCGGACCATGATTTTTGTTTATGCAGTGTTGAGGTACGACTGAGTGTACAATACTTGGAGATGCTATATGACGGTTAGAATCAATACCTAACAGGATCAGAGGAGAAAGAAAGATGCTTTATTGTCACTTTTCAATCTTAAACATGTTAGTGTAAAGATTGTCCCCAGTTAGGTTTCCAGAAGAGCTTTTTTTCTTTTATTTGGTTTTGTTTAACACTATTTTGTTGTGTTTTCTTCATAAAGCAAGGTCATGATGCTCTTTACACTGTTTGCACTGGCTGTTTACACATTGTGATCGTGCTTGAACTGCATTGTTTGGCTTGCAGTTCTCATGAAACAACAGTTTGTTGTCTTTGCACCCCCATCCACTCTCACATCTAAATCTCAATGACCTGAGGGCAACATCAGTCAATTTCTATGTTGAACTAGTGCTTGGTACTGGACAGCTCTGCTGTTTACACACTGATCTTGGTCTCCATTGATCTGGCCTTTGTTTGATTATTGGACGACCGCCTGTTTGGACAGGTTTAGGACTCCTTTTTAGGACTTCACCTTGTTGAGCTGCTATCTATGCAAAGTTGGTGTTGATTCACAAATGGATAAATGATGATGAAGAACAGAACAATGTTGAAAGCAATTTTGTGCAAAAATACTCATCGTGCTGAATGATTCTGTCTGACTTCAAAGAATTTATGAGCTTTGCTAAAGTTGATTGATAGGCAAAGCACAGACACAAACAAAATGATTTAAATAATAAAAAAATACACAGCTATCATCAAAATGGTGAAACATTTAAATTTTTCTTGATTTAAACTCATTTTTTTACTCTTTCTCTCATTTGTGGGTGAAAATCTCCTATATGTTTACAAAGAATATGCTTAACAGTTGTTCTTCTCTGTCATTCTCATTTTTTACACTATCAATGTTCCTCATCATCATCCACTCAAGAGGCCAATATTTGTGAGTTTACCAACATGCATTTCTTCATTTTCTTTCTTTTTTTGTCTTAAAAAGCATGCTGTGGCTGTAAGAAAAGAAAAGAAACTCATCCAGGGAGTATGGGTGATACATTTAAATTAAAGTCAGGTGTCCCAGTTATTGCAGCAAATTTAAAAGGGCACCCTTGTCAGAACTTATTTTGAAATTGTTTAAATGTAATTAAGAAACAGGGACTTTTGTAGGAAGGGTGGAAAAACAAACAAAAGAAAAACATTGCACTTCCTCTAGCACTACATGTGTCCAACAGGAGTCACAGCAGTCTGACTAGCACTTAATTATGATGCCTAGTCCTGCTTGATTTCTTGCTTGTGTTGTTTCTACTCTCAGATGTAAGTCGCTTTGGGGAGAAGGGTCTACTAAAGCCCCCTTTCCATTAGTGCCTACTTCAACTGGCTGTCCTCGGTTCTACCAAGTTACAGGTTATGTATGTTTCCATTACATACTTTTCGGACTGGGTAGATACTTTTGCGGTACCTACTTTATCGAGGTTCCAAGAGGGGAGAGTTGGGCTCACATTGTGACTACAGACTGATCAGCCCATAACGTTTGGTATGAATAAAAAAAAAAAAAAGATGAAAGAAAAGAAAAATATGGCTGCATAACCACCACCATTCTATCCAGGGACATATTTGAGATGAACAGCCATAAGAATTACGATGTTATAGTCATACCATCTCATTTTCTGAGTGACAAAAAGCAAAATAAATCTTTTTAAAGGTTCCATGTTTTTCTATATTTGCCGTTCCACAGTCTATCCTTTGAACATCTATGATATTTTTATGAATTTTGAAACATGCACCATACTAGAGTTTTGCCATACCACTCATTGCTTGCTGTGAGGTATTTACCTAGAACTGTGAAAGCCTTGCACTACATTTCTCCCGTTTGCTGTCTACTGCTCCCGCTCATCCGTGTGTAGTCAGTAAGCAGGGGACGTTTGTGTGTCTGATGAGACTGCAGGAACAGCAACATGCACCCTTCCTCGAATGTTATGGTGTGCTAAAGTTTTCAAGTTGGGGTGGGGGTAGTCTCCACCGTGTCGCATTGGAGTCAGCTGTTTGCTCTGCTTAAGCTGCATTCTTCTTTTTAACTACAAAATGCATGGATGAAAAATAAAACTACTTCAGACATTGTTTTAAGGTACAATCAATACTAATATAAGGTTAAAAGCTCATAAAAGTCAATTTTGCATAATACTGCCCCTTTAAGTTTGTTGCTAGAGTAAGTTTCATTTGCATTTGAATAACATCATTTGTTCAATCTTCATGATCATGGTGTTCCTTTATTGATCAGTGAGGGTCAAAATACTCATAGCTACAATGTCACTTATATATGTATTAATTTCCCTTGTCATAAGAAAAAGAAATCAGAACAAAACTCATAAAAAAGTGATTTTATTCTGCCTGGAATAGGATTTTTCATTATGGGGAGATGGGATATTTCTACCCCTACAGCTTTTAACTCAAAATATTGGCCACATTCATTAGCAAAGAAAACATATAATGGCTTGATGGTCTGCACTCTTTGTACTTCTAGCTGGATATACATTTCCCTTCTAAAAAAGAAACTTTTTTTGTAGGGTTTTATGAAGTCACAGTGAAGAGTACGGTACCTGCAGCAAACAATATTCAAAGCACATTGATCAGATTTTGCCTGAAAGTCATTTAATGTACCTAAATTTAAAAAATGCCCTCATTTATTTAATTATTTGTTTGTCTATGTTGGAAGTCTAAACACCAAACAGCAGACTGAAGAAATTTAGCCAGAAACAACAACGTCCGTGGATGTCATGTATGGAGAAATCAATTTTGTAACCAGGCTTTTTGTCTGTCATATCCCCTTTTAAGTTGAATATAACACCTTAGAGGCTTGCCACTATCAGTGAAATTGTTATGTCTGACTTTTAGCATGAGTGCCTGTCCTAAAAAAATTAAAATCACCAATATGAAACCTTCCAGAAAACACTCAAGTGCAGTGAGCAAAATGCAGGGAGCATGATGTACATTTCTATGAGTGGACAAAAACAATACTTTGTTGAATAAAACATAATGAACTGTAAGAATTTACCCATCGCTTTCTCATTTATGTCAATAATCAGAGCACATTTATTTTATTTAAATATATACCACATACAAAAGCCAATTTTATACAGCCTTAAAAAGTTGCCTGTGGTTCAGTTTTCATGATCAATGTGTTTATCTCATTTAGAAAAAGGCAGGTGCTTGCTGGTGTGCAGAGGAGGCTCTTCGTACATTTCCGAGGTCACAACAGGACTGCAATTAACATGGTGTCAACTGGAAATTTTCTCACTGTTAGATTTCCAAGTCTTCCAGGAGATAAAACAGTACTGCCATGTTGTGCAGTGATATGATGTCCAAATAACACTGTTATAATGTATACAAAACAGGTTGAATCTTTTGTCACAGTCCTTTTTGAAATACATTCTCAGAGGACTGTCTGTATAAAGATGACTTTTTTTTTCTTTCTTTTAACTTTCCATCCTTTTAATTTAGTTTCCGTTTTTATTATAAACTTTTCAAGTTTCAATTTCTGCTCTAGCTTCTGCTTCTTCTTCCGGCTTCTGAGCGAGACAGGCACTTTTTTCTTCCCTTCCGTCCATGTGTTCCCTGCACTATCTCTCTATGTGTATTCTCTAGTAAGAGAGTCTCTGCACTTCTTCCTGATAAAATCATGTTGGATCTGGTCAGCTGGTCTAACGAAATTTACCAAAACTTTTTCACCCAGAGAGCGGCATTGGGGGCCTTGCATATCCAAGGGAGACACCTGGCTGGGTACTGGAGGGATCCGTGGTTGACATAAAGAGCCCTGTGTCTTACGGTGACATTTCTGGATGATCGGCTTATTACCACCATTTTCCCACTTTTTGGAATTTAGCGAATATCTAGGGAGTCCCAACTTGGAGACAGCAAACAACAGACACATGTAACCGTGCTGAACACTGAACTCTTGCTCTGAACGAGCTGAACTGCAAGCTGGATGCTATTTGGTAGACTGGCTGAGGTTTTTGAACCTGTCCAGAGTGCCTGTAAAAACATGGAGAGGTGCAAACTCGGACACTGGAAATTGACCATCATTCGGTTGCTTTGAATTTGGAGAGATCAGCTAACAGACTGAGGTTCAGTAAATAACGACCCTAAACCCAAACAGAGTGCTATTATCTAATCTGTCTCCCTACGGCCTTAAAAATTCTCCACTGGAAGGATTGTTCACAGACGCTCTGTTCCGCCTCGCTTGTCCTAAATGTCTCTCCACTTTCCAACTCTGTCAGGTAGGACTTTGCCGTAGTTGGCTGCGACGGCCAGAGGGAGGTGCCGAGCGACCACACGCCCCTCCCTCCCACGATGCGTCTTGTGACTGTGAATTTACTGTGCTTCTCTGTGAGGTGTTTTTTTTTTTAGACATTCCTTTTCTGTTACCTTCATGATACAGAGCAGGGAAATCTCCTTTTTTCTCCCTTATCCTTTCAAAATGTGTCTTCTTTCCTCCCAAAACTACGCAACGGTGCGCTGCTTCAGCCTGGCTTACACCTCAGATCAGTCATTACCTGTATGTCTGTATATGTGCTGTATGTTGTAATCTTGGTGTGACTGGAATGGAATATATCAGATGCAAGCCGTGTTGCATACCATTAAGAGTCTGCACACAATTTAAACAGCATATCATTCCACCCACCAAATACCCCGCAAAGCTCTTGCACTTAAAAACGGCATATTTGCTTACAGTTGTTGCTTGCAAGGAAAACGCAATGTAGACATCTTTGAAGACTAGCACTAATATTTAGAATAAACCATCAAATCTGATGTTTCAAATCATTTCTCTTGTATTATTTGTAATACATGTATTGTACATTAAACCAAGGTCTGGGCAGCCTTGATTAGTATGTTACTGCAGTATGTTACTGCTGTAAGACAGCAGTAACATACAGCAGATGTGAACATTCATTACGTTAACTGTGGATGCTACTGATACCAGGACAACTAGAAGAGCAGCACACAAGGTAAACACCAAAATGAGAAACTTTTTCCAAACACAGCTAAACTACAGTACTGCGACATCAAGGCCAATGCAGCATCTAATATCGATGTCAGTGCTACAGATAATATGGTGAGGTAAAAGATGGACTGTTTTTTTAAAATTATACCATTCATACACTAGTCAGGATAAAACATACCAATCAGACAATATTACAGTATAAATGTGTCCTTGACTTCTACATTATTGCAAATAATTAAATAAAAAGCAGTAATATTTTATTTTGAAAGATATAGATGCCACAGTAATGCAGTTTCATTTTTGTGTGTGTGTTTTTTCTCCTTCTGGTTTGATAGAGGCAGCAAAAATATGTTTATCTCATTGAGTGTCACATAGAGCTTCACCTTGATTACTCAAGATCACTTTCTAAATCATGCCCATGGGGGTGGGGTTGGGGAGGGGGAGATTGCACAAATGTTTTTTTTCTCTTTTTTAAAAAAAAAAATCTAAATGACTATCTTAGAATTCAGGGGATCATAAAAAAGACTAGTTGGTCAGAAAAAAAAGGTAAAATTCAGAAAAAACATTGAATATGGGTTAAAGTGGGAGCCAGTTGGAGCTCCCACTAAGCTCCCTAAGATCTATCAAAGCAGTCATATCACTCCATCTTAGATTTGCAAGGTTTACTGATCCTGTAATTCATTTTGATTGCATCCACATGATGAGTTGGCTAAAACAAATTAACTATGCATACCATAAGGTCTCCAGGTGCACTTTACCACCAAGCCAGTTGAAAGTGTTTCGGGGTTAAAGTGTTGGTCCGCTTCACAAATATTACATACTATTTTTTCTTAGTGGAAAGAGTACCTATTAAGATACTATCTATTTATTTATGTTGACCACTCTTTAAAGAGACCCAGCAAATGATAAATGGGAGTTAAATTGATTTGATAGTGGTCAAAAATGGGCTGTTTGTCTCTCTGTGTTGGCCTGGCGACTTGTCCAGGGAGTACCCTGCCTCTAGCCTTCAAATTCCTCTCATAGTCTCCAGCTTCCCCATGAGCCTAAATTGGACTAAGCTGTAAAGAAAATAAATAAATGAATTAAGATGCCAAAATGGGCTTACCACTGCTTGAATGGGAATTTAGAACGTGGGCATCTAAAAAGTCAATGGTGGCTTTATGTACAGCACCAGTTTAAAGTCTGGAACCACATTTCCTTTATCTCTAAAGGGATCATGTCCAAACATTTGGCTGGTATGATACATTAGTGCACAGTGATGGAAGGTCATACCTAAAACTCTACACAATAATCATCATACACAAATGGTCTCCATGCCATAGCCCCATCAGCTCACCACCAGATCATCAAGCCTTCCACTCGATTTCACACCTTTTTGCTCGGTTTGTAGGTGAATACATTTTATGAACATTTTTGTCGACTCAGTGGACCTGGTGAACTAGACACTTTCTCCTTGGATATTTTGATTAACTTAGTGCTACCTCAGGCACCCCTACTTTGGTTAATCTTAGAATGAGCTCCTAAAGTACGTACGGTAGCTGGTGTTCGGAACAGATGTCTGAACAACAATAAACCAGTAGATATGTCAAAACCATAACTTACATACCATGACAGTGAAATAAAGAAAAAAATACTGCTCTGTACAGATGACAACAATGCATGGTGCATTGTGAATTTGTATAACTTGTGGACTAGTAAGCATAAAGACGACCAGATTACACAGGTTTATAAAACTGCACAACAGAACATGTTTTAGAATTATACCTAACATATGCAATGTTGACTGAATACAGCTCATGTCCTCCTTGTATACTGTAATCAGAATTAAAAAAAAAAATCATATTGCTTCCACTTTTTCCAGAGACTCCCACCAACAAGTCTTGCTACTAAAATTTCACATTTTGTGCCAAATTAAGGTTCAGGTCTCTCCAGACACTCACTCCCTGGCTAATGCAGTCTTATACCTTTTTTTTATAAATCAATTTAAATTGTTGTAGTTGAATGTCTGTTTGACAAAGTCAGTATAGAATAAGAAATGTCCAAGCCCTATTTTTTACAGTCTATTTACAATGTGAATTAGGTGTAACACATCAAGTCTATAATCAATTTGCAGCACACTGTAACCTGAAAAAACATTTAAAGCATTTAAAGTGACATTACAGTAGGCTTTCCTCGCTACATAGTGGACAAATGGACTATTTGAAATCAGTCTTGGAATGCTGTAACATGTCATAAATAATGAAGAAAACAAACTATCCATTTCCAAAGACACAGCAGTTTGAGTCAAAACACACTGTAAAGAATTTACTAGATTTTTTCATAAGGATGGGATGAGTGGTATAAATAAAAAGTCAAGTACATAGATCGCATAGATAAATCTTTAAAGAATCCACCCTGAGGTGGTCTGTAATTTAATTATATAATGTATGTGCATTTATGACGAGACAGAACCATGACATCAAAGTTGCCAATGAGTTGTCAGCGATTATAAAAAGGGAAATGAATTATGCAGATAGAATTCTATTTCTATACTTTACAAATTTATGAATGACATTTGCGTGTGCTTGCTTGAAACTCCCTTGAAACACACCATGAAGCAAAATGCATCCTCCAGGACATGTTAATAATTCACAAGCTTTCCAGATTTAGTTTATTGGGCCTTGTCTTGATAATGCAATATCTCCCAAACCACAGAAGGATTAAGTATGAAAAACAGAGACCTTTACAGTCACCTGCATGATAACTTTGGCAAACTTGAATTGGCAAAACACATGCAATGTACTTTTTAATGAAGATTTATGCGTCCCTTTTGAGAAAAAAGTTAGGTAAATGCTTGTTTTTGTCTGGAAGGCAGATGCTGGGATTGCAAAGAAATCAATGAAGTGCTACAAGAGTAGGACTACATTTTCAATCACTTTTTTCCATTTCTTCACCTATTTTACAGTTTTCTTCAGCTTTAATGACTTCATTGTTAAAACTGGTCACAAGTCTGTGCATCTTTTAAAATGTGACAAACTATTTCTCTAAACACTAAAACACTAAGCTGCTTTTTTTGTTTTTGTGCCTACAACTGTGAAACTCAGATGCTGGACAAATTATTATTATTATTATTTCCAACTTTACATGAAACTCAAACTCATATATTCATTTATCATTTGCACTTTCACTCTCACTTTCTTTCCAACATTATCAAAACATTCAAATACTAGATACACACTAATAAATATCACTAAGGAGATATCAGAAACACAGTGCAAGTTACATCGAGGCATAAGCTTTCCATGCACAATCACTTTGCTGACATAGCTGTATGAATAATAGAGGACCCACATACCACAGCAGGATTTACCAAGGTGCCGGATGAAAAGTCCCAAGTTTTGACATTTTAGGGTCAAAAGGAGCCAATGACTGATGTTAAATTACAGCAAAAAATATAGGGAAATTTCTACACTTATCCCTCCCAAGTTTGTTTATTTGGAGAACAAGGAACAACCAAAACGTATTCCAAAAATTAACAAACTTTAATGAGAAGTAAGATTACACCAACAATTCTCCACACAGGTATATCTGGAGAGCCAGAGATCATCCCACCAACCTTACAGAAACCCTTCAATGTCTTCTCTGAGTCTGAATAAAATGAGCCTCTGCTCTGTACTTAACTGTGTGAAACAAAGACACAAATGCAGGAAGGTGTTAACACACACATGCATTGCAAGCAGAAAAAAATTGAAAGAAGACCTTGGGAAAAACTTCCATAGCATAACTTATTACTTCTCCCTCAGAGATGAGAGGAAATCTTAGAAGAAAGACACTGTAGATATGAGAGAACACATGTGGTTTATTGTGTCCTGAGAATTCTGTGCTCAAAGTTCACCTTCTGTACTGCTGGTATATTGATGATCATATCCAAACAAAGTAAATCCATTTTTATATTTAAAGATGTCTCAGTAACTGCTAATTTAAGAATAAAATATGTCGAACAAGGACTTTCTTATATGATTACTAAAACAAAATATTAATTGATTGATGTGCAGCGCCTCTGAGACAGGCAGCTTTTAGTGGACAGTCTGAGAGACAGAGACTTGGGTCCAGATTTACTAAAGGTTTGTGTGTACTAAAACGTGTGCAAACCCATTGCACACGCTAAAAAAAAGTTAAAAAAAAAAACTGATCTACTAACAGTGAGCAAAAGGGTTTTGTGTCTTCCAAAGACACACGCTAAATTCTAGATGCCACATGCAAATGAGATCTTAGTAAATTCGGCCCCTGGTTCACAATCCCTATAGGCATTAGAGAAACTCCTACTTTAATTTCAAGAACAATTTTAAGAATAGGCTAAAGAGAAATCAGACTTGAGGACATTGATTTTCTTTTGTTTAACATGCTTATCTTTTTTAATGCTGTTGTAATAATAAACTGCTGTTTTTTTCTCTTTTCTTCCTTGTTTTTCCTTTTCTTTTTTATTCCATCTTTTAATCCTTATTAATATTCTTGTTTTGATCGGCACAGATGCAAGCCAGGCTTGCAAGTGTAAAAGATCTTGATCTCCCGCACGAACAGCAAGACTTTTGATGTTGCAAACTGCATGATACAATTTACAAGGCACTTTGGATTAATGACCTAATTCTTTGACAAGGCCCCTCCCCATGTTATATTAGGTCATGTTTTTGTTTCTTGCAGAGATTTTGACTCTCCTAAGAAGCTTGTCAAGTAACTGATTAATGGCTGTATGTGTCTGATAGAGAGCAGAGCAAAGATAAAGGAAGAGTGTGCAGGCTTCCACCTGACTTCATGCCGACAGGGAGTTGCTGTTAAAAATAGCTGCGAGCTGAACACACAACTTTCCTCCTACTTGCCTCACACCAAAAACCACACCGCACTATTTGCCACTGAAATGCATGAGGTTCTCCTGTATAGACAAATATATCTTCACACTACACTGGTGGTGGTGTAAAATTGCTATCTGTGTTTGGTTTTATGCTGGAGCTAACATGCTGTGAATGGATGTGTGTTAAAGTCTTCATTGCTACGTTTGGCACAGATTTCAAACAAGTTACAAGTTGCAAGAAGAAAGTAATAAAATACCTCTAGGGCGTACAGTGAATTGTAATAATCATGACAGAACCAGTTTGTAAGGCAAAGTTTTTTTTAATGGCTCTGTTTATTCGGAGTAACATGTTCTTGTATACATGAAAAATTCTCAAAAGCTGCTAATGTCAAAACTTGTTGGTATCTTTTTGGAAGCTGTTCTCTCTGATGGGTAAAAAGGGTTTATGAAAAGGTTTATTCAGAGGTGAAAATAAAATGTGTTATTAAACTTTTTTTTATTGAAATCTTATATTTAGAAACTTGAAGGTACTGAGAAATGACGAGGGACTTTAAAGTACCAATCTGACATTTTAAAGACAAAATTAAGTGTCATTGTTATACAATTTAAAGTTGGGTTAATTTGACAGGGACTCATTTCACTTTATCTTTTTTTTTATTTCAGTAATAATGATGACACCCCATTGTGTAAGAGATGGGTATGTCATTGTGCAAAGCACAGGGTATTCTCACCCACACACAGTCATATAGCGATTAAGTCTAACCTCAGTTTAGTGACATTAGTTTGTCATACAGAATTGTGACCAGAGTGTGTTTTTGTGTGAATTATTAAAACAATAATCTATGAACGATAAATGATTTTAATAAGAAAAGAGATTTGCCAACCAAACTGGGAAGCGTAACTGTCTACCTGTGTAGTGATTTTCAATATGTTACTTTACCCTCTTACGTCTATCTGTAGAAAAAGGTACTTTAAAGGTAAAGTGAAGAATTGCAAATTTACAAAAGACAGAGTGTTGAAATCTCTAAACCATGCAGAAACCGTTATGGATATCGTCCATAAGCATAATGTTTAATATGCTGATGGACTAAAACAAACCATAGTAATGAAAATGCAATAATTGTCAATATGTTTAAAGAAGAACATTGCAATATTGGATTCATGAAAAAAACAAGTCTAAGCTGATAGCAACAATGAATTTTACACAAAATCAGTATAATGATCAACTAATAAGCTAAAGAATGAGGGGGGAAAGTACTTGAAATGGCTGACTACTTTTTTCACATCTGCATTTTTTTAATGTGCCACTCTCCTAAATTTCTAACTCCTTAAAATATAACAATGCTAGTGGTTCATTCATTGTACAGAGTGAATATGATTTTGTAAGGATTTTTTTTTTTACTGCTCCTTAGCTCCCTTTTGTGTGCCTCCTTTTCTCCGCTCCCCTCTCACGCATGCACTATACATCAAACTATGCATTTATGCCAAGCAATTGAATTCTTATTGGATATAAATCTGGGCAGTGACAAATGAGGGCTCTGTCTAAGTCTCGTCTTATAAACTGACATGCTTCTCTCATGACTTATACCTTTAATTAGCAGAGAAGTCGCAGAGATCCATGGCTCTGTCTTTTACCTCTAGAACCAAGGCACTCTCACTGAATGGATTCACTGATAAGAACTATTGTACTACTGAGTTAACTAGAACTGGAAGACATTATTGGACCCTTTTTTGTCTTTGAAATCTGAGGTTGTTTTACATAACATTATCACAGCTTTGTCACTCACAGTATTGATGCATTCAGTTTGTATGGATTGCTTAAAATAACAGGGTTATCTGGGTAAAACAGCTTTTTCTTAAATATGAAAAGTAAGCACAATTCTCACACCATATTGTTTGCTTACATCTGCTTTATTATTATTCAACCTTATGTGTATAGTGCCACTTTACTACAATGTTATCTTGGGGCACTTTACACACATCACTTACACACATCCATTTAAATAGGCTAGTTAAGAGTTGTATCCAATCCCCATCTTGAGTATGTATGGAGGGCCAAACCGGTCATAGCCATCAGCAAATTAATGTTTTTTTTTTGTTCTTATTTTTTTATAACACTTTTGATTAGTTTATCCATTTTTGTGTGTGTCTGTGTACTAATTGAATTTAAAAAAGACACTATTTTATTAATTAACTGACGGGTATGGCCCTCCATATAGGTATAGAAACAGTGGAAAGGAAAACTGGCAGAAATCGGCTCAGGGAGAGCAGCAATCTGTCTCAACTAGAGTCGGGTTGGAAAGGACAGGAAATGCAGATCAACATGCATTGTAACCCTTGAAAATACTCTATACTAACCCCAACTCAAATTACAGAATATGTAACGATATAACTAAAAATCAAGTAGTTTTAACACTACTGAACAAACCAGAAACTAATGTAACCCAAATCTAAACTACAACACACAATCTAATCTAAACTAACAAAGCTGTATCACCACCAAAGCCACAAATCTCACAAGCTCAGGGAAGACTGCCAGTTTCCAAACAGTTGCCGATGAATGAATGGGAGTAGCAGCCTTTTATGTCCAAGGTGTCTTGGTGGCACTAGCTGTTTGGCGGTGGTGGCGGCGAATCACAGGAGGGAAGAGGCGAAGGTGTGTCTGGTGGTCCAATCCGGGCATGGTGCTGGCGCAGATGAATTTGCATGTGGGATTGACAATTAGAAGTCAGCAGACGTAACAACTGTCTTGTTGTTACCTGGAGATGAGGAACAGTGAAACAAATGTTCCTTGCATCATAGGTTGTCCCTCTGTAGTTAAGCCTATGGCAGCATAATTGAAGAATGGCTAGACTACCTCTATTGATAAGATTTAAAATGTATTTTAACCCTATAAAACCAAGCCCATCATTTTGATGCATTCATTTTTTGAGACATTTTGAATCAGTTTATGGTAGAAGCTTTACTCAAAACCCTGTTGTTCAACATATGATACTGGTCTCCTTCTCCCTGGTGGACACCATGAAGCAAAAAAAATTACACTAAAATAATTTTGACCTTTAATATATACCATTTTTTTGTTATGACAGGAAAGACACCTGAGGCCTGTACTGCGAAGCCGGTTTTTTTGCTTATCCGGATAACTTCAGGAATTACTTCTGGATTTTCTGTACTACGAAGCTAGCTTACTTTTGATCCAGGTGTATTGTCGCAGCAACCCATGCAGAATTATATTTGGGCTACATACGACCACCAGCAAATTAGAGGCAAACGCTAACTAGATACCACAATGCAGCTGATGAGACACCTGCTTTCACCTGCACTATTGAAGTGCAACACAAAGATCCTCGTAAGTACTCTGATTATTAGTGCAAGTTAGTTCATGAGGTATCTTTTATTTTTTCATTTTTTTAAACAATCATGCAGGAACAGTCCACAGTTTTTATAACATTCTCTATCATCATTAATCACGCCATTTCAGCTTTCAAGACAGTAATTCTTCCCCCCTTTCTACATGGTAATTTCCCAATTTTTCCTTATAGCTATAAGCCTCTATGCTTTTATAGTTAAGGAGTTGATCAATACTTTGTCTAAAAACAAAGTAATTTAGGATGACAACGTAGCTAACATCGAGCCACTGCTTCTAGTCATCTACCCATTCTGTTAGAGTACATGGGTCATTCTCTAAGTCCTGTTTTCTTTTGATCGATCCATGTATCTATCTTTAAGATTTGGCCATTGTTTGAGTAATGAAAATGTATTATTACACTTTAAAACTGTACTAGTTAATCGTTATTGCCAACATAGACAGAAAGGGGAAAGGGGACTTCCGCATAATTTTACACAATGGATAATGGGAACAGTGTGTGTGTGCATGGTTCTTTTTCTATGGGTGTGGCCCTGTGATAGGCTGGTGACCTGTCCAGGGTGTACCCCACCTCTCACTCATTGTCAGCTGGGATAGGCTCCAGCTGACAATGAGTCTGTTCGGGAATAATTGGTAAAAAATGGATGGATGGATGGATGGATGGATGGATGGATGGATGGATGGATGGATGGATGGATGGATGGATGGATGG
>JBAMHX010000006.1:8340613-8363167 GCA_037177515.1 Pseudomugil tenellus | reverse complement strand
TGCTAAAGCAGATAAAACGCAAGATTTAGAGGAGACGAGCTGACGAGCTGACTGATACGTAAAAAACGCCACGCATGTCCAAAACTTAATACATTTCAATTAGATTTTTTTAATCATAGATTCAACCACATTTGTGATTTGTAAAGCTTTTGATGACACATTACAACTTCCCCAGTGATGCTGTCACTGATGCTTTTTTATGGTACTTGTCTTGTGCTATTAATTCAAATAGCATCACTATACAGAGATTGTGCGCTTGTATTTGTTAATTATTGATTGGTGATTGTTATATCCTCTTAAATGAGATCCTCTTTTGAAAATGAATGAGTTTTAGCTATTTATACCACCATGTGGGGTTCTAACGGTGATATGACTGAAACAATGTATGTGGTTGCATTAGCTTTCTTTTTAAATTATCTCAATAGGTGAGCTCCCTAATATCTGGTGTTCACCAGGAACATGAAAATGTTTGAAAATAATTAATATGCATATGTTTTTATCGCTGTTTGAACACGAAGATCAGTGGAAAGAAACAAAACTGTGACAAAACTGAAAAAAATAAAGTGTACACTGAGAAGATGCAGGCAGTAATAATGTTTGCATTCTCAAAGACGACTAACATCTAAATGTCTGATTCTGGTGTAGGTAAAGGATTCCTAATGCAGCTGCTGCACAGGTGCACATTTTGTATTCAGAAAACACAGAGTGAAAGGGATTTTGACATCGAAGCAGTAATTTCCAGTCATTATTTATTTTTAGACTAAGTTAAGAGATAATTGGTGTAGAATAATCATCAAGGAATGTTAGTCAGAAACTACGTTGCTGAGTACTTATTCCAACAAGGTGCTGTATCTTTTACTGCCATGTGCCTGCATGACCATGTCTGAAAGAAAAGATAAAACTTCTGATGCTGATCTGAATTTATTTCTTGAGAAAAAATAAACTAGAGATTTATTATAAGTGAAATTCACTACTGTTGATGTTATACCTCTGTTTTCTTTCACCTGTTTGACCTGTGCAGAAAACGGTGAACAGTTTTTTATACTTTTTTTTTTTGTATCTTGCCTTTCTTCGATTACCTGATTTTAAGCAAGAGAAAAACAAATAAGGAAATTAAAGGACTTATAGGATTTAAAAGAACAAAAACAGTTCTAATCTCATTAGTAAATCTTTTTTTTCTATATCTGTGTTTGGGCTTTACTTTTCTTGATGGCTATTAATACAACCTAATTTACATTTATCATGTAGCTATTGCTGGGAACCCATTGAGTATTTAGCTTAGACTTGTTTTGAGATCTCTCGGATAATAGCAGGGAGTCCAAAGGCATCATATCACCTAAACAAAACTCCAAAAAACAAGGCCTATGCTGTCAGAAGCGTTGGCTAGGGGTATGTTCCAGAACGCCTCAATACTCTTATTCCCCAATCCTCCAATAGACACAATACAGTAATATAAAGCTGCAAATGAACCCTGTAACTATATTAATGAGTCATCTATCATATTTATTCATTGAGCCTCACTGAACTCAATAATGAAGAAAGTAGACTGCACACCTTAACTAATTAGAATTTTAACCAGGTATGTATTATGAAATTCCCAGATGCATTCTGATGTCATGACCTTTCATTTGCACTTGATTTGAGCTGTATCTAACAAATGGTTACAGAGATATGGACAAAAAAACTGTGATTTTTCACTTATAATGTCCCACCTGGTGTCAAAACTTGTGAGATGACATCAGGAAAGGATGCATCCAGAGGTCCTGACCTTTTCTGAGAGGAATGAAGCAAATAGTTCCAGAGACTATCCAAAAATATACCATAATTTTTTACATATATTTTATTTATTTATTTCTTTATTTGTTTGTTTATAAAGCACTACCTGGTGGAGAAACAATAAATCCAAAAATTGTGAAATTCAATGCAGTCCGTTCCCTTGGGAACCTAAACAGGTATACAGAGTATCCAAAACAAATTGTAAAAAGTGTTAGCATTATCACGCTCACACAAAGGATATATGGCGGCTGACGCAGCGGTATGGGTGAAATCATAATATCCCTGACACTTTGCATTCGGTGATATAATAATATTAAGAAGAGTTGACAAAAGTCCAAAACATCAAATGCAAATTATCAGCTGTGACTGTAAAATTTAATTTTGATATTTCCAGTATACCTACTACAGCTGGCTCTGCTGCCGTAAATATGTAAAGCAGCATCAGTTCGCACAAGTAAAGTTCTAGCTTTCAGTTTCAGTTGGCAGGCTTCCTGAGATGCAACACATCTGATTTGTGAAAGAACAAGAGAGATCCAGAACAGAAACTGCTACTTTATTGTTTTGCATCTTTCAGTAGCCTACAGATGTGGTGATTAAAAACAGCAGTATTGTTGCAATGTGTTAAAGGAATTTTTTCGGTCAACAACAGGAACACTGTTACATAATTGTGCGTTTGTATCCATTGTGTTTTTAACTGATTTACACTGGAATAGCATGTCTAATGCAACATTAGCAAAGCTGCAAGAGTTGATCTTCTTTTTGCCCAATCACATATTGCTCAAATCATTTGAATAATTGATTAGGTTATGTTAATTTGATGGAGTCAGTCCAAATACGGAATTAGAAGACTGCTCAGTAAATACACTAGCCTTTTCATTATGGTTGTCTTTTTGAATATGTGTAGATATGAGTTTGATTCCCCGCCAGCTACAATAAAATATCAGCATTAATTTGATCATCATGCGTAACTGCGCAAAAAAGCAACAGCCAAACCATAAACACTCTGTTAATTACTCCCCTAATAACGATAATTTAGTGAAATGGGAACTTCATATGATCCGTGGATGGAGATTCATTTACCCAGTTGCATGGCAGAGAGTCATGCTTTCTCCATCAGCGGCAGGAGGAATCCCTGTGAGTCAACAAGTTAATTTCAAGAGCCTTTTGACTGAGATGGTGTGGGAAGAAAAATATCAGAAGCAGGTCAGTGTGATACTGTGGCTTGCTGCAAAATTAAATTAAACAGGCCTCATGTTTGAGAGGCTTGACACCGACCGCAGTTGAGAATGTGGACTCTGTCATCTAGTGCAGTGATTAGTCCTGGTCTTTTTGAGGATACTTTTGAGCTGATTCTTTCAGTAGGAGCAAATATGTTGATTTTTTTTAAGATGTTGGGTTCAGGAGTTTGAACCATAATATTCTGCCTGGTCCATGAAGCTAAAACTATTTGCTGCTCTTGCATATATGAAATAGCTGATATAGATTAACCGGTGGAAAAAAGCTTCACTGAAAAAAAAATTGCTATCCGAATCATTAAGCTTCTACTTTATGTATTCACATCATGGAATTTTTTTTTCCAAAATTGACAATATGTTTGGGAGGGTAAAGTTTTTAGTATTCTATACGTTTCTGATATGACAGAATAAAGACTGTAGAATTTCATGGCAAAATAGTAAATATATTAAAAACTTGACCTTTCATGCAAATAAACATTACATGTGTGTATTTTCTCTTATGCCAGACAGTGTTAATTAAAAAAAAGCATTTCCGCGATAAAACACCTGACACGCATAGGTTTAATGTCAAAATCTTTACAACTCTAATTACCCATTGATTCATATCAGGTGTTTTGCAGCAGGGACACTCCCAACACTTGCAGGACTCGGACTCTTGAGGACCAGAGTTAGCGCTTCCTGCTATAGTATATTTAATTTACAAGACACAAGTGCTTAAAATTTTAATAGTAAAATCATTACAATGGATGAAAAGCAATTAAAAAATTACTGTAACAAATACTGTAATCTACAGATAAAATATAATACAGGTTTTCACTTTCAATGAAGATTTTATATGAACATGTGCTCATTCAAAAAGATAAACATGTCATGGCACCTTGTAATTAATCTTATGTCACCTTTACTCCTGCTGGTTATTTTTCACAGTTGTCATTTTAAGAGAACATGTTGAATTGCACTTAATTGAATGATTAACTGAGTGTTTACACAAGCTTGTGTTTTATGTATTGTCATCCTACCTTTTTTTTATTGTGGAGACACACACCTGATAGAACATTCTGATATTGTTTCTTCCATCTTTAGGAAATTCACACAGCTTTTAAATTCAAATTTAACTTATTAAATTAAATTTCCATCACTATTTGTTATATTTTATCACATAATTGCTGAAGTTTTACCAAACATAAAAACTGCTGCTGTGTAAAGAAAACACAGCTATTAAAAAGCAGCTTATTTGTTTAACGTGCAGAGCGTAACATGCAACCTTTGTTGATGCTGGGTTGTCTTTGCTTTTGTGTAAACATGCTCTGGTTTCACAACACTTTCACTTAATTTTTATAAATTGGAAAAGTTGAATGATGCTATAATTGCCAGTGCAGGGTGAGTTCAATGTATTGGTTATAAACTATTACATTTTGAGTTAGCAAAGTGTTTTTATTTTTTTATTTTTGGTTTTTTTTTTAAATGTCTCAGATCATCTAGTCATCCAACTGCTTTGCGAGATGTATATCAAAATATATCAAATACAGAAATAACCTAACCATTTTGCTTTTATTGTGTAGTCCTGTAATACAGCTGATATTCTGCATAGCGATAGTATTCCCATATCAAAAAGTCAATATTGGCAATGTTATGTCAAGAAAATAATTGTACTGGGAAACACTTCTTTCATTCATCAATCCCTAATTAAGTCCAAGCCTGTAATAGGTGGAAACACTTATAATGTATTAGGCCGCCTTTAATGACTGAGAGAGCTGCTACATTAAATGTGCAATTGGAACTTTTTTGCTTTTATTTACTTTCATTTCTGTGAAAATGTCTTTTGAATGATAAGATAATAAGGATCATCTTTACTCTCACTATTCTGGCTGTGGACAACCTTATTGCATTGCAGTCTCCTGCAAAAATCCATCTGTCAGAGTGCCATTTGGAATTTCATGATGGCTGGCTCTACCAAACCAGTCCAATCAGATACAATCACAGTTCTGACTCATTCCTTTAGGATCCTTTCATGTAGGACTCCTATTAGGGCAAGAGCCTCCTAGGCTTAACAAAGATTAGATGGCAGCACATGTAATAGTTCACGCTAAGCGCGCATATATATATATATATATATATATATATATGTGTGTATATATATTTACTCCTGTACGAGTACCTACTTATTTACATCCAAAAAAGCCTAATGGTAGCTGGAGCCTCTTGGGCCTGGTGGTAGCTGGAGCCTCCTTGTTCTGTTTGCTCTTAAATTTCACAATTTTCCACGAATATCTTCTGCAAATGGTGGTTTGAGGTAAGCTGAAATTAGTGCTGAATTGTAGCAAAGATTGTAGCAGAGTTTCCACAACTCTACAAATTAAGCACAGACTTCCAAAGTTCCCATGGAGGTCTGGATAACATAAGACAAATTATTAACCTTTCAGTTAATAATTAAAGCAAAAAGAAAAGAATAGCTCCAGATTAAAATGACATGGCATGCTTAAAGTACAAGAATGACTCATAGATGAATCATACAAATTGTGTATCTTGAAATAGTTTGAATGTAATTATACCTTTTTGCGTTTGCTCTCATCTAATATTTGGGGATCTAGTATTTTAGAAAGGACCGTAAGCTCTAAGACGAAACTGAAATCAAACAAACAAAAAAAAAAAAATTGAGAAAAGTCTGGGGTTTGTTTATGTTAATGAACAGTGATAATGTGTTGCTAAAGGGCAACATTAGATAATTGTTTCCCATACCAGCTGTTACATCCCCACATCTCATGGTGATTGATTTTGTAGGTTTTGTCAAGAGGCTACTGCGGGCAGTAAAAAGAGAAGCATAGGTGGAAGTGCAAAAATTTACAGTTCATCTTTATGGTGGCCGTGAAGTGCAAACTATAAAATAAAACGACTACAACAAAAAAAAAAACAACAAATCAAAAATGACAATGGCAAATTAAAATACGCAATTACAAGTACAAACAAAACACAAAAACAATTTTAAAAATCACAACAAATTGAAAAACACAAATATTAATTGAAAACATTACAAATTGTATAAAAGCACAACAAATCAAAATAACTATCATTTTTTTTAAAAAAAAAGAAATTACAATTGGCCAACCGGAAGAAGTAGGTATCATAGCATAGATGACCGGACCTAACTGCTTTGTTATTCTGTATGAAGCCCATTTTTTAAAACATGAATATTACCCAATACCTGATGACCCAAAATGTAGCCGGGGTAAATGATCTCAATCACATCAAAGATTTTCAATTTAGGTTCTGCTCAGGAGTTCTCCTGGTCCAATAGCAGCACAGCAAGGCAAGGCAAGTTTATTTGTATAGCACTTTTCATGTACACAACAGTTCAAAGTGCTTTACATAAAATCATTAAAAGCATTACAGATGTTGAAACAGAAATAAAAAAGAATAAAAACAGAGCAAGAATCATCATAAAATAATAAATTAAATTAAAATCATTAAGAAGAATAATTCAAATGTTACTGTGCAGATTTTATTTAAAGCTGGAAGAGAAAAGATACGTTTTTAAGCTGGATTTAAACGTTTCTACATTTGGTGAACATTTTATCTCTACTGGCAGTTTGTTCCACTTGTTTGCAGTATAACAGCTAAATGATGCTTCTCCATGTTTAGTCCGGACTCTGGTCTGGACTAGTTGTCCTGAGTCTTTGGATCTAAGAGCTCTGCTTGGTTTATATACTCTGAACATATCACAGAGGCATTCTGGTCCTAAACCGTTCTGGGATTTATAAGCAATCAGCAGGGTTTTAAAATATACCCTGTGACTGACTGGAAGCCAGTGTAAAGATTTTAAAACTGGTGTGATATGTTCTGATCTTTTAGTTCTAGTTAAAGCTCTTGCAGCAGCATTCTGGATAAGCTGCAGATGTTTTCTGCTCTTTTTGGGAAGTCCTGTTAAAAGACCATTAAGTTATCCAGTCTACTGGAGATGAAAGCATAAAGGAGTTTCTCCTGGTCTTTCTGGGAGATTAAACCTTTAATTCTGTTGATATTTCTGAGTTTGTAAAAAGCTTTTTTTAGTCACAGCTTTGATGTGGCTGCTGAAAGTTGATTCTGAGTCCATCAGCCCTCCAAGGTTACAGACTTGATTGGTAGTTTTAAAACCCCGAGTCTCCAGGTGTTTACTGAGGCCGGCCCTCTTCTCTTTGCTACCAAACAGAATTATTTCAGTTTTATCTTCATTTAATTGGAGAAAGTTTTCCCTCATCCAGGTGTTTATCTGACACTGTAGATCTATTGGTCTGCAGTCGTCTGGTGACAAAGACACATAAAGTTGTGTATCTTCTGCATAACTGTGATAATAGATGTTTAAGTTCTGTAATAGTTCACACAAAGGGAGCATATACAAGTTGAACAGAAGAGGTCCTAGGACTGACCCCTGAGGTTCATAAAAAAAGCACAGTTCGTTTTCAGTCCGGAGGCTACAGAATAAACAGCTTGGCCTTAATTATTCTTTCCATACTTTATACTTCATACTAACAAGTTTTGTTTACACAAATAGGATAAAACAGAAGAGTGAAAAGAATAGATAAAAAAAACAAACAAACCAAATCATGCAACCTCAAAAGAAAAAAATGTTCTACTTAGTAAACCCCTTTCGACTACTAGAAAGGATGAGTGTATTTAACGGCCTATCTTCACTTCTGTTTTCAGTTAAAACCAACAAGGAAAGGGTCACTTCACTTGGTGACGGGTGACGCTCGTCTAGTGGCTTCATCCATAATTGTATACAATCTAAAAGTCTTAAGGAGGATTTTTCTTTGGAGGCTATGTTTTTGAAGTATCACCGACTGGTACTGATGTTCTTGGGTGGAAAATCCAAAAGCCATGGTGTTGACGGCCTGTTTCTCGTGAAGTGTTCTCTTGTTCTTTTAAAAATAAACCCATTAACATTGTTATAAGTTTCATTTTCAAGACATGCAATTTTTTAAAATTCTCAACAACATGAATACTTGCATGCAACCTCAGTTCTAGGAATATTGCTTATAAATTAAAGATTACAGATCACTGTTTGGGATCTGACCATAGTATGGATGCCTAGGAGGTTGAGCATATCCTTTTTAGGCCAACAGAACCTGGATGTTCAAGCCAGAGGCTATAAGTTTTGAATGATTATGTCTCTGTCTTTCATTTGGAGTCTCCAGAGACAAAATCTCTGAGGATAGGGACACTTCAGGTTACTGTAACTGTTTGTGACAGGCAAGTTCATGTTGGTGTTTGCCCCACAAACTCAGCTGTCTGTGTGTGTGTGTGTGTGTGTGTGTGTGTCTGTGTGTGTGCGCGTGTGTGTGTGTTTAAATGCACACATTTACAAGAACATATAGAACATTTATACTGTTGCCTTAGCATGGCATGTTGCCAACTGATGGCTCAGTTTCCCTCATATTTCTTCCTTTAGGCAGGGCCAGCATGAGGTTAGCGTTCTAATCTAGAGAGCTAATGATAGCATGGCAGGGGTAGCACGCTTTCCTCTTCTCTCCCTTTCCTCTCTCTGTGTCACCATCTATCTGGCTGTACACTTGCCACTTCATTTCATCGTGTTGTATTTTACATCAACAAATATTCACAAGTGTTCTGAATAAATTTAAACAGACTTTATGCTGAAATGTAGAATTCTGAAAATGGACAAATTAATTCATGGTAACAGAGAAATATGCAAATCTGTTTTTGTTCTATAATCCAGCAGCGATCACAAGAGGCACTAAAGTACCACAGAAGTACAGAATTGTGCCCTCTTGAAATGAGTATTGGCAAGAGAACGTTCTAAATAATTCCGGTCTCCCAGAATAATGCAGTGACTCATGAATATCACCTTGCTTCTGTGAACCAAAGTGAATATCAGAAACAAAGCACCATGTACAGCTTCACCCACTCAACTTTTATTTATATTACATACTTGGCAGAATCCCAGCTACATATTTTTTGCCCAGCTAATACCAAGTGGAAATAGTGCTTTAAGAGATTTATCTCATACATTGATCCTTCAGTCTCACTTTGTGATTGCAAATAGAGTAAAAAAAATACACATAGGGTTATATAATGCTTATTATGATGGATGACACTACTGCAAATGCTAAGCAATTTTATAGATGCCATTTTGTAGCAACTATTGGAGTAAGATTATTTTTGTTTCTGTTAAATCGTAATGAATTTCTGGAGCAACTTTCATATCTGTACAATATAGTATACATGCTTTTATTAATAAATAGGCCAGATATGAGTAATGGACTTATTACATGTATATTTTATTTAAGAAAAGCTTTAAAAAAACACTGCTTTTAGTGAATGGAGATCATACAGCAGTGATGGTAGAACTCTTAGGAGGCTCAGATAATGAAATGTTCACGAGTCACAACACATCCACAAAAAGGTCAAGAGCACTTGTGTGGTGCAGTTTTCCCTCAAGAAGAGCACAACTTCAACGACAGACACAAAGGTTACATTAACCTCCTTAAGCAAGCTGATTGTCTGATAAGTGGAAAGTTATTTTGTTCAAGCCTCACTTCTATAACTCCAGCTATATTGTGTAGCAGTAGTTAAACAGTTAGTAGCACAAAAAAGTGTTTTCACAGCTTTTTAGTCTTGGACACACCCCTGGCTCTACAGTGAAAGAATGTCTAGAACAACAAAGGTATGGATGAATCAAACCATGCAACATGTTTCAGTCCAGTTGGAGAGTGTTCATCTGAACAGCAGGAGTGATGGGTGAAATGAAAGTATGACAGAAATGTACTTGCTAACATGATGAAATGAAGAATATAAATGCAACATCAAGAAAGATAAAGGGAGGCTGTAGCTCGGTAAGACCAGTTGTCTGTCAAGAGGAAGATTGGCGGTTCGATTCCAGACTTGAAATTGAACTACATGCTGACGTGTCCTTGGGTAAGACACTGAATGCTGTGACCCAAAAAATGTAAGTCACTTTGGATAACTGATGACTGTAATGTATGCCAAAAAGCAAGGTTGTAATCAGGCACCACCTGTATGGACATTCACAAGATTTCCCAGCTGTGAGAGAGACCATTGTATGGAAAAAAAAAAGAATTACATGGGAAAAAAATGCATGAAGTAAAATGTTTGTTGATGCCACACATGGAGATAAAACATTAAGAATTGAGCAGTTTTGATGGTATTGTATGTAGTTTGCTAATCTCTGCACAGCAGACCACACAAACGATGAGTTGGTCCCACAGCGGATCTAAAACCTTGTATTTTAAGACAAAAATCTTGAGTGATAAAATGTGATCCAACAAAAGCGAAGATAAAGAAACATAGCAACAAATAGAAAACAGGCCAGGATGAAAGAGAACATAGAAGAGATGGGAATGATAAATGATTGTGGTATTGATACTATGGGTGGCATAAAAAAGAGAGAAAAAATATTTAAAGATAGCAGGAAATTGGACTTTATAGTCTACTGAATGCCTGCCTTGAGTGTCATGTTTTTTTGGTTTTTGTTTTCGTCTTTCTTGTGTCCCAGTCAGCTCGCTGTCTTTATTAGCTACATTCATTTTCATGTTACAATCCACAAATCTGTGACTCAGGAGTCATCTTTCCCCACATACGTGAATATTTTTGGTTGCAAATTGTTCCATTTTAATACTTACGATTGTTGGTCCTGAGACATTTTAAGGCAGATTGTCGGGTCAAATGAACTGGTCAAACACATTAGATCACAGGATAGTTTTAATGGATAAACTTATAAGACCTAAGACAGTCATGAATTTGCCTTCTTTGATTGTTAAGAGGGAAAATCAGGACAAAAACAGTCCAGTCATCCTTATGTGTATATTACTGATCGTTTGGTTTCATGCCCGACTTTAAGTAATTTAATTTAACCTGCAAACATATCTTTCTCATCACCAGCCTTTGCTGTGAGAGAAATCTAAAGTAGAAAACTCTCACTAGTGTCTAACACTATTTTGTTAGACATCCATATTATTTGTTTACAAACCATATACCAAAAAAAAAAAAAAGATCCACTCTGCTTTTTGATCGCTTAGCAATGTTGTTGGCCAATAACTTGACTGTGTACCCTTGTTAGTCTGAGGAAGTGGATATTTGAGGAACACTGAAGAATTTTATTGTAAATTATCAAAGATTAAATGAACCTTTTTACACGTCTTATGCCAAATGAACACTTTCATAATGGCAAACGGCACGGAAAATAGTTGGCTTGATAACTAGCTTTAATGTAAACTTAACAGTAACCACAACAGCTCTTTATGTCCTTCATTAGGAGAAGAAAAGGAATACTCTTTTTTTCAGGAGTATGGTTGTCTGGATGTGGAAATTTCACAGTAATTTATCTAATGTTCTGTTTTAAGACATATTTATAAAATGTACCAACTCCCTGACAAATAATAAGTGTGTTGAATTGAAAAAAGGGTCGGCTGTAAATGATCGTCAATGAATTGCTGGGAATGTCACCTTGTCACCAGCTTGGCACATTAGTTTCGGTACAGATCATTTCCAACTTGGACAATGAAAAATCTATCTCTCTGGGACTGGAGTTGCCCCCCACCCCCGATCCATCCTGGGCCTGTATCCACCTATATCATTATGTGTCGTATTCTTGTGTTCTTGCCTTTTGATCATCATTTTTGTCACCTCCCCTGCACTCAGCTAATGACAATTATCTCGTGATTACTCTGATCTGTTTCCTCTCTCCTTATACGCAGGACTCTCACTTCTTGTCAGAATGTCTGCTTGCGATTCTCTATTGTTTGGTTTCCTGGATCTGTCTGTTTGCCTGATCTGACCTGTTTGGAATCTGACCCTCTGGCCCTTTTGGATACACGACTCTTGTTTCTTTTTTTTTTTTTATTTATTCCTGATCTGTTCAGTACTAGGATTCTGCATTGTGGATTTGAATTGCCTGCTTTGTTTTGACCCAGGACATGTTTTGTGTATACATCTCCTGCTGGATTTCAGATTACTTTTTTCATGTCTGGTTTAATTACGAGCCATGGATATAGCCTCAGAATGCAGGAAGTGGATTGGACCTGGGTGATCAGCTTCTGCTCATTCTGGATTCAGTTTAACCACTGTCTTCACTCCACAGCAGTTCATTACCTGGGTTGTATTAGACAGTTGATGAGTTTCAGTTTGCCCAGCCACCTGTTGGTTCCAATACATCTCTGCTCACTGGATTTGTGCTGCTACCCTATTGGACTCCCCTGGCTCTGCTTCACATTAATCTTCAGGTGAGACTCATCTTATATTGACTGAAGAAATACTACATGTGTTGGCAAATCCATCTAAACCGCTTCTCTCTCTAGATCATCATGTAGTGCCATCCTGTTCACCTGACTGATGCTTAAATTCATTAAATTAAGTTAACCTCTGTTTTCTTATGCACTGCAAAATTTATTGAATGTTAAAGACGAAAGGCCTGAATTTTCTCTTTTTAAACTGTTGTCTTTTGCCTGGAAAAAAACTTAGGACAAAATTGTCTAGCTTTGTAATCAATCTCGATGGCATTAACTTGGCTTCCAATACACAGTAAGGAACCTTGGAGTTATTCTTGACCAGAATTTGTCTTTTGGCTTGAATTAAAAGAAGTTTCTAGAAGCGCTTTCTTCCATCTGGGTAATATAGCAAATATTAGGGACATCCTGTCAAAGAGAGATGCAGAAAAATTAGTTCATGTCATTGTTACTTCAAGATTGGACTGCAATTCCTTATTTATAGGCTGTCCTGAATATGCCCTGAAATGTCTCCAGCTGATCCAAAATGCTGCAGTGAGGATTCTGACGAGAACCAGCAGAAGAGATCATATTTCTCCAGTTTTAGCATCTCTTCATTGCCTCCCTGTTAAATTTAGGATAGTTTAAAATCCTTCGCCTTACATATAAAGCTCTCCATGACCAAGCTCCATTGTAAATCAGAGATTACATAGTTCCATAAATTCCAAACAGAGCACTTCGCTCTCATACTGCAGGTCTACTTGTAGTTCCCAGACTCTATAAGAAAACATTGGGAGGAAGAGCCTTCGGCCATCAAGCCTCTCTCTTATGGAACCAGCTCCCAGTGTGGGAACAGGAGGCAGACACCCTCTCTACCTTTTAACTTATTGGCTATCAGCTATAGTAAAGAAGCCTGTGCATTTTTAAAAAATTTGGTCAACGTTTATGACTCCAGAATGTTGTAGATTTGGAGGGTCAATTTTGTCTTGCGCGTGCTCGAAGTGTATTTGGGGTGCACACTCAGAGCACATCCACAACGTGTTGGGTGCATTAGGGTGCGTTCATTTTGGGAATGTTTTGACAAGCACACCACGCCAAATTGGCCTTGGCAACTTCCTTTAAATTTTTCTGCTCCTTTTCCTCCATGTATAAATATATGACAGTATTGACATCATCAGCATAGGTTGTGGTGCATATTGATCTGTCTTTCTTGTCCTGACTGGTTGCCCGTCACAGTCAAGGCACCTAGCCGCCGTCCCTGACAGAGGTTTTGCCTTCCTATTACAAGAGAATTTTCCTTCCCGCAGTCATCTCATGCAGGCCCAGGATAGGACTTTATCTGTTAGTTTTCCTTAGCTAGACTATGAATTACCTCAAACTGACGTGTCTGTAAAGTGTCCTGAGATTACATTGTTGCAAAATGGTGTAAAAAAAATTATCTATAAAACATATTACTGCATGTAGTTTCAAGATAACCACATGTACCCTTCACTCTCCCAACTCCGTTAATTTCCACTGACAATACGTTGTCCATTCTGGATTTCATTTATATGCCACTTATTTGGATATTTGTGAATAAGGTTTTGACGAATAGTTCTAAATTATGCTCACTGCTGAACCCAGTATCATGCTAAACTGAGGAACAAACAAAACATTTCTAAATGAGAAATGTTAGTCCGTGGCTACAGAGTGTGAGAAAGCATTCAGGAAATCATACAGCAGAAATGGTGCTTTGTTTACCGCAGTCTTTTTTTCGCCCCCTCATGTTTTATGAAGGTGATCTAATTTGCTCCCGCAGGTCAAAAACAGGATTAAGGATTGATAACTATATTTTGTCTTACAAGCAAGCATGGATGCTTTTCTGTGTTAGCTTGTGCTCAATAGCTGTGATTGCCTCTAGCTCCTTTGCACTCTTCCAAGATTAAATAGCTAGAACTGGAAGGACAGAGGGCGACCTTTTTAATATGTGAGTGCACTTAGACAGATAATTCCCTTGAAGATAAGATTCTCAGAGGGAGCATGAGTGAACTAGAAGCTTTCCTTGTTTTCATTTAAATACATACATTTTCATTTGGGACTCAAAAATATACTAGTTAAACTCTTGGTTAAACTTTAGATTTATTAGTTGTAACAACTATATGACATAAAATTTACATGACTATGCAGGAAAAGCTCAAGAGAAATTGAAAAAATTATGATAATTCTGCAGTTTCTAGGCAAACTTTCTACCTTTTCTTGTTTTACTGTCTTTACTGTTACTGTTGTTGCCAACTTAGTGGTTTTGTTGCCAGATTTCGCTACTTTTCAGACAACCTGAGCAACTGTTTTTTTTATCTTTATAAAAGTGACAAATTTACTGACGTGAAGGCAAACCTTTGCTACTTTATAGAGATGGGAGTTGCTAATATTGTACCAGGGGGTATAATCTATTTTTCTGCTGCATTTGAGCTGTGCATTCTACTAAGTGACAAGAAGGTGGTTTGCTATCTCTTGCTCTTGCAGCCACTATGCTACTGGCACAATAGAGACAGCTCATGAAAAGAGGAGCAACAGCCACTGCACAGAAGCTGACATTCTGCTATTCTGAGCTTTATCTCATAGTCGTTTGTATGATGGCTGTATTTATGTAGCTGTAATTTTATTAAAGCTTTACAATACCTTACAATCAACCAGATTAGGCTGAACACCTGTGTTTTTCTACCTATAATTAGACCTTTAAAACCTAGCTGCTCATCTGGATGAGCTCATCTGGATAAGACAGAACTGCAACACCAAAGCTGTGTACAATAAGGGATGGAGCTGACTGTGAAAAAAGTCAGGGTCCCTCAATATTTGTGTCAAGATCTATTTCTTCTATATTGGAAAGCTTAAACTGCTTTGTAGTCGCTGTTGGGAACCAGTCCCAAAAAGACACTGCAGAAGCTGATTACTCTGGAACCTCCAGAGTTGATAATGTAAAGAAAGAAATGCTTAGTTTTATGGATTATGTAACCAACCTATCATTACAATGATCAAACAAAGTATGTTCAGTCAAAGGTGTCACTGTCAGTTTGGCCTATATAAATACATTTATTGATATTGAAGTTGGGACAGCATACCATTGACATGACTATACAGGACTGGGAAGATTTATAGGGGTTAAAAGTTTTAAAGGTCTGTCAGTCCGTTTTGTGAAGATGCTAAGAAAGTAATAAATTCCTGAACTAAACGGTAACATGAAACTATATGTGCAATGAGCTACACTGATAATGGTCTCAGGTTATGAAGCTGTCAAACCACAATATCCAGGTGCAACAAACTGCCAGTGAAGTTTGCCTCCGGACTGCCGATGCGGGCTGAGAACCTACTTTAGGACAACTGGCTGTTACATTAGGTGTGGTTCTAAGTAACAGAGTGTCAGCTGCTCCTCTCTAGCTGGCCATCAAGCGGCTAGACTGTGCAACGCAGCTTTGAGCGCAGCATCCCGCGGCTCCTGTCTCCTTCCCTCCCTTTCTCTCCAGCCATCTCCGCGAGCATCGTGCGCGCGCGCATGTTTTAGAGTGTGCTGCTTGAATGTGACAACACTCTGGAGCTGCGTTTCCTTAGGAAAAAAAGAGAAAGAAAAAGAGAAAAAAAGCTCAGCTCTTTCAGCTTTCTACCCGTCTTTTTTTCTGCTGCTCTCATTGTCTTTGGCGACAGTGATAAAGAGAGCAGGTACTATCCGTCCAATCCGTCTGTTTAGCACGAGTTACATTTTTATTTTTTTTTCTTCACAGATGTTATGTCAATACTTTTTGGGTGATTTATTTGGGGGGTGCTTGGACCAGCGTTTCTAACGGAATTTATTGTGGCTCTTTTGGTGTGTCCTCTCTTACAGTTTAAACCAGAGCCTGTTATTGGAATAAGAAAAGCATTGCTGTTTTCTGACTTTGGGAGAAGATAGAAGAGACTCCTCCGGAATTTCCCGAGGAATGTACCCGAACTGCTTCGGTAAGTAATTTTTTATTTATTTATTTTATTTTCTAAAACGATCAAAATAGTCCCAAATCCACGTTGACTTTACCTAGAATAAAAACATATACATGGCTGATTTGTTGCATTCTTTTACTCTATAATTACAGTCACCGGGGCTTTGCTTTCTACCGCCGGGGTATACATAGTAAGTGGCACTTTATTTGTTTTGTTATGTGGATTCTGTGTCTGCTCTAAGTTGTGCGTCGTGCAGCGATGCAAGTGCCCAAAGTGCAAAAGAGACCCATTGCATTTTCCTTCGCAGGAGTTGTAGATATAATGTAGAGCACGCTCTGATGCTCCATGCTCTTCTCCAGGTGGTGCTGAGAGATTTGCAGATTTTTCTTAATCGTTCCTATCGATAACACATGAAGCAGAGCCATCTTTGCCCCGGACCGTAGTCTGTTTCTCTCTTACACGCAAACAGGATGCTGAAAGGTGCGCAGACTATGTGAAATTGTTTGGTCTGTGTGCTGCCTGTAGCTGGACGTGCTGGGAAAGTTTGGCCAAATGCACAGGGGCTGTGGTAACTGATGATCGAATGGTTTTGGCTTTTGATATGCGTGCGCGAGCGTGAGTGCGTGCGTGCATGCCAAAGGGGAGGGGGGGCGTGAAGGTACAATACGGGGCGTGAAGGTACAATATGGGGCGTGCAGGTACAATATGGGGCGTGCAGGTACAATACGGGGCGTGAAGGTACAATAGGGGGCGTGAAGGTACAATACGGGGCGTGCAGGTACAATACGGGGCGTGAAGGTACAATAGGGGGCGTGAAGGTACAATATGGGGCGTGCAGGTACAATACGGGGTGTGAAGGAGCAATACGGGGCGTGCAGGTGCAATACGGGGCGTGCAGGTACAATAGGGGCGTGAAGGTGCAATACGGGGCGTGAAGGTGCAATACGGGGCGTGAAGGTACAATAGGGGGCGTGAAGGTACAATATGGGGCGTGCAGGTACAATAGGGGCGTGAAGGTGCAATACGGGGCGTGAAGGTGCAATACGGGGCGTGCAGGTACAATATAGGGCGTGCAGGTGCAATACGGGGCGTGAAGGTGCAATACGGGGCGTGAAGGTGCAATACGGGGCGTGCAGGTACAATAAGGGGCGTGCAGGTGCAATACGGGGCGTGCAGGTACAATACGGGGCGTGAAGGTACAATAGGGGGCGTGAAGGTACAATACGGGGCGTGCAGGTACAATACGGGGCGTGAAGGTACAATAGGGGGCGTGAAGGTACAATATGGGGCGTGCAGGTACAATACGGGGTGTGAAGGAGCAATACGGGGCGTGCAGGTGCAATACGGGGCGTGCAGGTACAATAGGGGCGTGAAGGTGCAATACGGGGCGTGAAGGTGCAATACGGGGCGTGAAGGTACAATAGGGGGCGTGAAGGTACAATATGGGGCGTGCAGGTACAATAGGGGCGTGAAGGTGCAATACGGGGCGTGAAGGTGCAATACGGGGCGTGCAGGTACAATATGGGGCGTGCAGGTACAATACGGGGCGTGCAGGTGCAATACGGGGCGTGCAGGTGCAATACGGGGCGTGAAGGTGCAATACGGGGCGTGCAGGTTGACTCGTATGTGGAATTAATGAGCGTCTATTTTAAACATCCATCTTAAAACTGGGGTGTTTTCTACCAGCCTCTCCTCATTTCTCTGTCTGCAGCTGTAGGCAATTTGTCTCTAAGGGTTTATCACGACTCCCCCCAACACACACACACACACACACACACACACACACACACACACACACACACACACACACCAGCTTGTCATTTTGCTGATCCCGAGACTTTTTCATATTTCAGCATTCTTATCATCCACTAGCAGTAAGATGATCCATTTCACTTATTTCTCAGAACTGTAGTCGAGTCAATATCCACAGAATGAATTCAGTGAAAGAATGGATGGCAGCTGTGAGATTAGGGGGAGGGGGGGTAGGCAGCTAGTTAGAGCTAGCAATGCTACTGGTAGTGCAGGATAGTTTTTATCTAGTCAGCAAGGGTAAAATGTCAAGCATTTCTTAGGGAAGTGGCTCCATAGGATTCCATTCGAAGCTTTAATCTTAATTGAGAGCATCGCACATTGATATTCCATCAGCTTCTTTGCCCTTCGCCTCTCAGCTACTTTCATTTAGAGGACAGCCGCACTGCACTACAGCATGGGATTGCTTTGTCAGGCAGCCAAGAGGCCAAAGGCAAGGTCAAGCTCTCTCTGTGTGGATTGAAGGCGTCACCTTTCTGATGCTGTAAGTGCTTCCGAACGTCATGCCAGAAGAACCAAATCTAGGATTTCTCTTGGCAGATTCAGCGTGTACAACTGGCGTCGTGTAGGCCCTAACACGCCACATCTGGACTGAAATATGATTTACCGTCATGTGAAGGAAGATATCCGAAACAATCACGCTCAATGTTCTGCCACAAACATGTAAGATCTAAAGTAATAGTTTGACTCTAGTTACAGCGTCTGTAAAAAAAATCTGTCGGCTCCAAATTTCTTATAAATGGCTGCTGTTACCAGGCTGATGCAGCAATACAGTCATCAGGTAATGTGAGGGTAGGAGGAAGGTGCAGCACGTCCCTCCTGTGGGAAGACTCGTCATGCCACCTTTCCAGAGGTGATAGAAACAGATGGAAATAAACACACACACACACACACACACACACAGAATGTGTTTACAGCTTAGTGCACAGCCCCTATCTGTGAGACTGAGGACCGATCTCGCCTCCATTTCTCATGCTCCTGCCTCTGCTGACACAGATGTACTGTATGGAGATGGCAGCACCGATAAGCATGTGTGCAGCACAGGGATGTGGAGGTGGGGGGCTGAAAACAGCCAGCGAGAAGGGAGAACATATGGTTCACCTGGCAGGTCGTGGGATGCCCTTCTCAAGGAAACATCAAGTTTTATTATCAGATGATGAAATATAAAATGAGGGTTAAAGAATTATTCTGGTTCTCATCCAAACTGCATTTTCTGACAGGTTTTTAAGGGTTTGAGGAAGTTTTTCTGTCATGGTTGTATGGAAAAGCAAAGCTACTGAAGTTCTCTGCAGGACTTTAAAAAGAAGCCACTTTATCACACGGATCAATAAAATCCATCCTTTCCATGCAGTTACACTTTAGTCTTTTCAATGACGCGCGGCCTACTTTGTAGCTCATCAGTGAAGAGGAGAACATCATCTTTATGTTTCTTGTTTAAAGTCATCAGAATTCTTTTTAACAAGTGTTCTTTGGCTAATACAGCAAATGATTCCACAATCAGCATCTCAAAATCATCTCGTTATGAAATCCTCCTGATTCTGCTTGATATTGGCAACATTATTAAAAAAGATCATTTTTTGATGGAAAAGCGTGAAGGCGGGTTTTAAACCATTTCTGCTGCAGCTCACAGACTTATGGTGACCTTTTGACCCGACCTGGGCTTGCAGCGACAGGCTCTCAGTGCTGTGCAACAGTAAACACAGATCTTTCTAAGCTTTGATGTTGTCACTGTGAAGAGTAAACGGATAAAGTCTGATCTGCCAAAGGTCTCGTCTGTGATCTGACAGAGTTACGGAAACATGGGAGCAAGAGGAACGAGGGGTAAAATCATGTGACAGTTTGTTGGTTTGCATGTCGGAGGCCAGTTGATCCTGTCAGGCATGTTGTGCTTCGGCCCTCTGCGCCGCCATTCATCGACACACTTCCTCCTTTAAAAAGCTTTTGCAGTTTTACATCCCTGTGGTCATACCAGCTTATTGCCCAGTAAAACCATTTAATCATCAGCTGTGTCACATGGTGGCTACTGCAATCCAACTCATCATCACAGCCTTTAAACATGTCTGCCAACACATCTGTTCATTTACAGCTGTTCCAGCTCGTCTACGTTCAGATTCACGGTTTCTTCAGCTCAACAGATTCAATTTACAGCCAGTCTCTTAAAATGCTAATGTTAAAATAGCAAGCTGTGTGTCCACCAACTCAAACAGAAGTTGTTTCCTTCTTCGTCCAACTTCATTTATATAGAATTTTAAAAATAAAGTTTGACCAAGTGTTTTACAAAAGCAACATTAAAAACATTTATAATAAACAAGAAAAAATGTTAAAATCTCACATCTTAAACTGGCTTAAAAGCCAGAGAGAAAATGTTTGAAGAATAATTACTGGAAGTGAAGATGTGTCCTTTCTGTGCAAAGTACTTATTCAGACAGTTTATCCCAGAAGTCGGCAACCCAAAATGTTCAAAGAGCCATATTGGACCAAGAAATAAAAAACAAATCTGTCTGGAGCCGCATAAAGTTAAAAGTCTTAGATAGGTCATAAATGTGAAGGCAACACAGGCTGTAAGTATATATTAGCTGTATTAAAAAATATCTGGGTGTAAAACTCAGAGACTGAATCTCCCCCATCTCCATTTTTATACATTCTTTTAAGAAGCTCCAGGGAGCCGCAGGGGGGGCACGGGTTCCCGACTCCTGGTTTAATCTGTTTGTAGCAGATGCTACTTTACTCTTATTCCTGAACATTACTTTGATTACACTTAAATCAACCTGGTGAAGGAATGTAGGGCTGAAGATGGTTTGAGCCATACTGCTGGTCATAACGCAACATTTTATCAAAGCATTTTATTTAGAAACTCTTTGTGCACTTCTAAAACACAACTTATTTTCTAAAGTTCTTCCTGCCTCTCTGCAGCCACACCTGTCTCTAAAAGGATTCAAATGGCACGGTGATGCAGATAAAGACAAGCTTTCTAGATGCCTGTCCAACTGAAACCATGGAAGTTCACTCGGCTGAATAGCATCACATCAGTCTTGTTGTCTGACATCCGTCTCTTACTATCATCAACTGTTAACGTACAACAGACTGCTCCTCAGGAGAAACCGGATTATTGTTCCATGTAAAATGAGAGGTCACCAGGGCCTCGTGAAATGTAGAGAGAGGGCAGGGTCCTCAGTTTGGTGGCCAGGTCTCATCACAGAGCTAAGGGAGCTTGTAGCATCGTGTAAAGTGTGCTGTGAACTGAGGCGAAGGCAACAAAGAACGACCAGAACGACCATGGAAGAGGGTCGGCATGGATCTCTGTGAGTTTACAAACAACAATTACTTGGTTATATCAGATTATTACTCTAGGTTTATTGAGATCTGCCATTTGCCCTCCACTACCAGTGCGGAGGTTACGCAGCGGCTAAAGGCTGTGTTTGCCAGAGATGCCATACCTGAGATGGTAAGCGACAATGGTCCCCAGTTCTCTAGTGCAGAGTTGAGGGATCTGTCGCTAAACACTATACGTCCAGTTCTCATCATCTCCAAGGTAATGGGCATGCTGAGAGATCCTCAAGCAAGATGACCCTGTAATGGCTCTGTTGAAGTACAGGGTGACCCCGTGCTCATCTACAGGATACAGCCCAGCTGAGCTCTTGGTGGGGAGAAGAATTAGGACTAGTCTCCCTACTGTAGACAAAAACCTCCACCCTAAATGGCCCAGTAAATCAGCTGTGGGGACATGAAAGAGAAAGCTAAGCAGGCTTTCTACTTTAACTGGTGTCACGGGGCCAGGAACTGGTGTGGCCGACACCACAAGCTTCATATGTCATGAAGACTCCACGAGGAGCTGAGTTGCAGCGGAACCGCCGTGGCTCTACTGACCAGCCATCTTCGCCGCCAGAGCCAGGGGAGTGCACTGGGATGGGCAGGGACAGTGTGTTAGGGACTGTTCCTGTGGATCACAATCTGTCTGCGTCTATCCCAACAACTTTCCTTCCGGGCCAAACCGCGACCCGATGTGGACGGCTGAATAAGTCGAGAGACTTAATGTGTAGATTAGTAGCATGACTGTTTAATAGTTGAACATGTATATGTCAGTGTTTTGTTTAATTCCTTCTGGTTTGGGTGTTCAGGTGAAGACACATCTGAAAAGAAAAAATGACAACATTGATGTTAAGCTATTGTAAGCCTTGTTTTCATGGAAGCCTGAATGTGGGTTTGTTAAGTTCGATTTGTGGGCCGGGGATCCAGCCTATGGCACTTTGTATTTGTGATTCTATTATGATATGGTGTTAACATGCTAAAAGGGGGAGATGTCATATACTGTAGTATCCAGGCTGAATATGTGTGTTGATTAGCCTGTATAGAGGCGGCTGCTATGGCAGTGAGGGTCCTGGATGCAGATTTATTATGGGATGTAATACACAAGTGGGAGTTTGCTGAATCAAGACAATAGGTATTCTAGCTACTGGAAATCAGGACAATATGTGTTCTAGCTACTGGAAATCGGCACAATAGGTGTTCTAGCTTCTGGAAATCAGCACAATAGGTGTTCTAGTTACTGGAAATCAGCACAATATCTGTTC
>JBAMHX010000006.1:8329043-8340513 GCA_037177515.1 Pseudomugil tenellus | reverse complement strand
CCCCCCCCCCCCCCCCCCCCCCCCCCCCCCCCCCCCCCCCCCCCCCCCCCCCCCCCCCCCCCCCCCCCCCCACCCAGTTCATGTAGACAGTGGGTGGGCTGTGACTCACTCAGTTTACCTATTTTACGGCTCTTATCTGACGGGCTTTGATCCCAGATTTGACTGGTGATTGACAGCCAGATCATGCCAAGCAGGGTGTCAGCACATGCCCATGTTTTTTTTTCTTCCTCCATCACTGCCTGCTATATTTGGTTCTATAATTTATACAACCCCCTTCTCTATATTCAAGATTATTTGTCAGACTACTGCTGACAAGTGATTCATATATAGCCAATTACCCATGATTTGCAGTCATACTTTGGGTTTGAGGGGAGGAAAAAAAAAGTGGAAAGCTTCTAAAAGGCAAGATAATGAACTGAAAAGTTTGTGTCTTAGTATTTTGTAGTGAGGCAAGCTGAGAAGTAATTGCAAATGAGGGCAAGGACAACTCACACAGCCAGACAGATGTGTCTTCCCTGACCACTGTAGAGTGACAGAGGGGTAAGTGAGCATGACCATCGGGAGAGGTAATAGCATTACGGTCTGCCAGTCATGAAGCACACAAGAGATAGGCTTCTGTTGCATTTCAAAAGGAATTAAATGGGGGGAGCAAACGTTACAAGAAACTGACACGAGTGGACACCGAGGTAGTTCTCAGTTACGGAAGTCATGCTTTGTTATCTGTTCTTAGCAATGCTGTCTAAATAGCTTGATTCATGGCTTGCTATGGCATTCTTTTTAGTGATTTTACTAGGAAGGAAATTTGCAGATGTTAACATTTTTTACTATCTATCTGGCTGTGTTATGAGTGGACATTTGCTGCTGAATCCAGACAGAGCACCAGTGAAAATCTACGCCACAGCTTAAAAGTCTGTCACATTTGCCCAAAAAATTGCACATTGATAACATGTTTCAAGACAGCGGCGGTTCAGATTAGGCATCCTGTGTTTTTAATATAGTTTTGATCACAAAAGTGAATTTAAAACATTTGCTGTCAAGCTACGAATCTGCTCTAAAGCTTTCAAGGATTATTTCCAGGTAAGAATGTCTTCTGCCATCATGTATCCAGTTTTGCTCCCATTTTACACAAACCAGCAAAAATTCTGCAGTTTACCTTCATCTTCCCTCATGAGTGATACTCTGCAAGCCAAGCCGACGTCAATCAGTGTTGGATGGGATTTGAGCTAAGGCCTGGGATCGTAAGCAGGAGAGACAAAGGTGCTTGCTCATAGTTGCACGAGCTCCTCAACTGTTATCCCAAGACCTAGAGTCAGCAGTACCAGTTGGGAACACACATTTCTGCAAATCACTTTCTCAATAATTATGCCTTTACAGATGTTGCTCTGCTACAACTGTGTTGAAAGCACACCCACTTTTCTTCCACATACTGAACCTCCCTGGTGAGGATTGGGAGTAAGCTGTAATTATGGTTTATAAACTTCATCCAGGTGACATAATCGGGGCATGGCTGAGATAGCAAAGGGCCAGACGGAACAGCTGCTAATAAATTTATAGTGTTTTTTTCTTTTCATTACATATTTCTTGTATCCTCTATTGTGTCATGTGGTGTTGATCAGCATGTGCAGATGGATTTAGCTTAAAAAAACACTCACAAAGACTGTCCTCGGCACCTGCTTGGAACTCTGTGCACCTTCTTCAAACATTTCACTGCACAAAAGATGGTGGCAGTACAGTACAAGTATTTGCTATATTGTGTGTTTGTGTGCGTGTGTTTGTGCTTAGAGGAACACCTTGATTGTGGTCCAATGTTCAGTAAACTGGGTACCCTGCTCCCAGGGGCCGTTTTATAATGAGGATATGCTGTCAGATAATTAGATACACCTGGCGCACACATATTCAGAAAATTTTGATTCATCCTAAAATAAAACGCCTGTGCCTGCCAACATGAAAGTGGAAAAAAAAAATCCCGCTGTCACATTGCTTTTCCTCTCATGGAAGCAATGTTTTATTTATTTATCCACATCTTAATGCTCTTGGATGAGGCAGGCTTCATTTTGTGCAAACTGACGCATTCGCTGCCAAAGTTGCTCATCTCTTGCGGAGTGAGCAGCTCACTCACAAGGGTGCCACTGTCCCTCCGTGGACAGTCTCTGAAACTGGATGTTCTGGTGCCGCTAAATATAACTACTCCCTTGGCTGCATGGCACAACATACATCTCACTCTGATATGGAGACAGTTGTACAACTAAATAAATCTAGCTCCAAGTCGATGTGGGCAAATCAGTATGTCACATAGCCTCAAAGGTGGGCGCTTGGATATTTTTAAATAAGAGCAAATAGTAAATCAAAAGATGACATTTATTTTAATTCTCCGTGTCAATCTTTTGCTCTTTAAGGTATTTCAAAACAAACACAAAATGTAGATGTTTCAGTTTAGAACTGGAATTGGTCACATGCTAGTAATCAGCCATTTTGTGCATTTTGTACACAGGGTGCTGTGAAAGATTAGCTGTATTCACTACAGCATTACACTGACAAACTTACTCAGCTTGTGCTCAAAGCATAATTTTGAAGATGTTCTATGAGATGAAACCTTCTTACCTGTACAGTTGAACTAGCCAGCATATGGCTTGGGGTATATGTATTACACCCATTAAGTTGTTAAACAGTAACTCTGCTTTCTGCAAGAGACATCGTTGCTATTAAACCTGATGCATGTACAGTAGTTGGAAGGTGAGCCATTGCAGATGGCTTATGTTATCTAATTATGTGATGCTAATTCCTTTCTCTCTCCCCCTCTCTCAAACACACACACACACACACACACACACACACACACACACACACACACATTCAAGCTCTCTCTTTCTCAGGTCACATTTTAAATTAAGAATCAAATGCTGATTCTAAGGTTAGTTTCAAGTTATCAGCTTAGGCATAAACACAATATTTAATGTCTCCTGTTAGAACTTGATAAAATTTTTTAAAAAAAGTTTTATTATTTAAATAAGGTTGCAGAAACTGCAGTTTTCAAAGGTGCTCCTTGAAATTGAAAGAGCAGATTCATATTCCTTGTTTTTCTTTATAATTGAAGTCTGACAGCGTACAGTAATATCTGGGATGTTGAATGGGGGGTAGAAAAAACAGCAATGAGACAACACAGTCAATGGAAAGGCTGTGGCAATTTGCAAAATTTTGCAACTATGGTTGCACAAAAATACTCTTTGTTTAAAAGAGACAGACTTAATATGTATTGTGGTTATAACTATTATAGTGACCAGATTTGGAAGTACAAGCTCACTCCTAGATATCTTGACTGCAATGTGCAAGATAAACAAGTCTGAAAATTTTTTTCAAGCCAATGTGTCAACTTAATAACCTCAAGGAAGTCATTTTTGCTCAATCTTAACTACTACATAGCGCCTGAAACCAAAACAGGTTGAAAATAATGTTACTAATGAGAAATTAGGTAATTAAACAGCAGTTTTACACAGCAGAATTGGAAACATTATATAAATATTATAATCCACCGTCATGCTAGCAAAATAAAACTGGGCTTCACTGCTTTATAAGTGAACATTTGCTTCTTGTATGAAATATTGCTGCCTCATGGAAAAGATGCTCAGAAATGCCGCTAGGTTTGACCAATAGGCAAAATTTAATGCCCTGGGAATGAGAACAGGCTGGAGTGTGCCAGTTTTCAGCTTGATTTACCGTGACCAGTGACCACTGTGTAAGTGTCAGATAGATCTGATTCTGTGCTCGTAAAAATTTATACACATGAGCTGCACATTTGTTCATGTCAGGTCTAAAGACTGTACCATCTCAGGCACAGGTACATGTCCACACACATGCCAGCAAATAATTGCTGTGGAATTTGTTCAGTGTGTGTGAAGAGGGAAAACAACAATAAATAAGTCTGGGGCAACAAATCCAATCAGTGTTAGAAAACCTGCAAAGCTTCTAGATTTTCACAATGAGTTGCCTTTAGTATGAAATACTAAATTAATTTTCCTTGCTTTAAAACAAGTTTTCCAGACTTGAAACTGCTCGACGGTGGGCAACTCAAGATAAAACTGGTTAAAAAAAATAAATAATAAAAAATATGTTCTCAATTTTGTCAGCTACTCGGTAAGCTTATAAGATCAAATTTTTCAAATTATAGTCAAAATTGACTCATAGTTTTGCTAAACAATTGCTTCATTCAGTCTACTGCCCCCCCTTCCCTCGTCTATTCCCACACTATCTATGGAGGTAGCTAGTAGCATCATTAAATTAGCATAACTTTGCTGAATATGTCTAATTAGTAAATTCTACTAAACAAAAAAAAGGCAAAGAAGCCGACAGCTGTTGTTCTCTTTAGTATTGATTTAAGGTATGATGTCATGCACGTAGAAGTCAGCTGGGTTGTTTTTTTTCTACAACTGTAATAAAATTTGAGCAATTTAGTTTTGTTTATTTGTTAGTAAGGATGACAAGAGTCTGAAGTTTTAAATTGTGGAAGTTATGAAATGCTCAAGGTTTTTCAGAAACACATCCCTATTATAAAATTTTCCACTGCAGAGAAGGTTGAAAGATGTTTTTGTTTGCAGTCAACTACTGTTTAGTTGAAGGAAAACTGCAGTAGGCTCAACAGACAAGAGTAGTCTGAGAGTGCATAGTTAAGTAAAGGCAAAGTAAAGGTTCATGGATCAGGAGCCCCATAATCATCTGTAGTTAATTTCTTTGCAATATCAGGCTATAATGTTCATGCAAATGAAATGAATCAACAATACATTGTTAATTACCAAAGGAAAATCATAAATAAATATTAGTTGTTATATCAGCCAAGGATTTTTGTTTTTGCCAGCATTTCTCTGTTTGTTTGCAAAAACTACTGGACCAGAGGCAAAATGGCAAAATTCTGAAAACTCTGATCCAGAACAGAAAAAAGAAAAGATTGTACAGATTTCCATCTTTGCAAGACAACAAATTAAGATATAAATATGCAACAAACACCACAATATAGTCAAGACACTGTAAGGTCAACAGTGATGCATGTAGGAATCTGATACTTGTAAAATGAATGTAGGACTGTAACGGTGTGAAAATTACAATATAGGTGGAAATGAGCTGGTTGGTCCAGATCTATGTTCATAGTGCTTTTCTGTTTTCAAGTAAACGCAACATTTGTTTAACAAGTGTGTTAACTACTACTGTTTACACATTTGCCTTTTTGTCTTTTAATCCTGACAAACAAACTAATCAAATTAACCATACATTTAAAAGATTAAAAAAAGAAAAAAATAACTTTTATCCATTTAAACTTTGTCTTAAACTTTTAATTGACTTATATAGACTATATATGTCTGTTACCAATATATTGTAGATTCAGTTGATGAAACAATATGTAGTGTAATTATTTTCTTGATAATAAACTTTTATCCAAAGTACAGTACTATGTGTTTTAGCATCATCATTGATCTGAATCATTGCTCACCTGTGTGAGCAGAACTATTACCAGATTTATTGTATTTGTGGTGTTTAGCCATTTCCAGTTCTATGGTGTTTTATAACTAGGAGTTAAGTGTAGTGGTTTTACACCTGTATTGAAATATCTACACCTTTAAATCCATTCTGAAGTACTGCAAGAGTAATTTTAGTTTCCTATACATTATCATGGCGACTACAAAAGCTTTTGTCAGTTCATCTTTGCATTGTATTATATCTGAGCTTTCATTTGCTCTTGGTTACCCTAACTTTGAAATAATGAAAGTGGCTCTCCTCATATCACACGTCTAATTCTGATTCAAAGGTGGATGATTAAAAATCAATCTCTCTGCAGGGAAAGTTGGGTTGGATGTTAGGTTCACCCTGATAAAACTTTGGTTATATTCTCTTCAGAAAAGCTGAACTTTGTACAATTTAACTTACAAAATAATCTAAAATTGTACTAAAAAAAGTAAAAAAAAGATGACATGAGGATAATTATGAATAAGTTACAACCATGCTTAAGAATGAATTAACATACAATAAAATAAAATCAGTACAATAACAGAATTGTCTGTTACAACAATTTAGATGCTGTATAATTTTTATAAAGTTGAATTAATTATTAATAAATCTACAGTGAAGATCAAGATTCATTATCTGCAAGATTACTTACACACTCCAGTTACCCAGAGTAAAGCTTTGAAGATATTTTGGTATACTACTGTATTTTAGCACATCATGCTAAAATAGCATTTCTCCTGTAGCAGAATACATATCTGATAATCATTTCATCAGTGATTGATGCTACGTAATAACTTGTGGTGTCAACGGGATAAATTTCAGTGTCAGTGGATCTTGACCCACAAGAAACCACTGTGGTTTGGTGTTTTATCTTCGTTCATGCAGATGCTGTAGCATTCCTTTGCTGTCTTGTAAGATTCCAGAGGGCACTGGTATGTTGTGCATTGACTTTAGGGTCTTTTGGGATATGGAGGCAAAAAAGAAAATAGAAAGGAATAATGCAAGCAAGCTGGAGCCAGGGTACTCTGCACAGTTCAATGCCTCTGCCTCTAACTGACATGAACAAGAGAAATCAATTAGACCTACTCGGTTGTTATCCAAGGGACTTCCACGAATGGAAAGGATAGAAAGAATCAAACAATTGGACAAAAAACAAAGCAACATAGGAGACATGTAAAGTCAAATGGCAGTTTGTTGTATCCTTTGTCAGTTAATTTGCCTCTGACCGCAAGTTAACTTTAATTTTCTTTGTGTTTGTCCCAAATATGATTGCAATTCTAGACTTCACTGAGCTGATGCGAGGCACCTTATCACATAGCTGGATTCACAAATACCGTAGTCGCATAGCAGTCACTTGAGGAGTACTGTAAATAAAAGTTATTTTCCAAATCATAAAGACACAATTTTAAAAACTGGTACTCGATTTAATTGCATTAAAACAATCTTTATTTGGTTTCATGGAAAAATAATAAGATTCATCAGACAGAAAGGGGAAACAATTTTATATTGAATGGGAAGTAGTCCAGCCATTGTGGTAGGATCAGTGAGGTTTGTATCCACATAATATAATTTATTAATGGATTCTTACTGCAAGCAAACTGATAATCTCACTGTAATGTTAAAGTAAATATAGCCATCTCTCTAAATCTACGGTTGTGAAGATTTAAAGAGATAAGACAATTGATGTGTTATGCATATTTTATTGAATGGATCTGAGCTCTGTACTGTAAATACAGCTGAGAGGCTGAGTGTGCACAGCATGAATTTCACAGGACCCTGAGGCCTCATTGTCTTTGATCAAACTGGAGGACAGTTTTTGATGAAGCTCTAGTTTGGACATTTAAATCAAACCCCTGATGGGCTGAGTAGCTGTAAGGCTACACTGAATATAATCTTTACACATTGGAGAATGTGAACAACCACTACAAGAGTAGTAAAATTTTAAGGTTAAAAACAAAAAAGATGATCAAGTGAATTTTAAAATGATTGACATAAAGCACAAGCTTTGAGAATTGTTCCATCTATAATCTTTTGTGTACGTATAGCTCAGTCCCCTAGCCGAGCACACAAGTAAACATTGCACCCCCACCTCCCACTCAGCCCTGCTGTAGGTTTGGCTGTGGGTGCTCGGCAGATCCCTTAGCATCATGAGAGAATAACAATGAGGGTTTTGGGAGGGATCAGTTCCCCAGCACTGAGCCATACTTGCTGGGGTTTATGTAAGACCCTGGCTTCCTGAGCTCTCTGCCAGTTTAAGACGGCAAACAAATAGTACTGAAAAGTACGAACTCACCAGGGTAGTGGTTGTTGGGGGATTGCATCTCCTCATGCTACCCCCACTGCTTCTCGTTCTCCCTTCACACACAAACATCCCCCTCTGTTCATCCACAAGCCTGGTGATATGTCGTAGCTTGTGAAATCAAGTCTCATGTGTACCCATGCAACTTGATGTGTATTTTCACACAATTTGTTTGCTCCACACCAATATGGCCCACTTTGAAGCCACTGCTTGCCCTCATCCTCTTCTTCCTTTCTTTGTTTTCTTCTTCATATGTTCCAATAAAAGAAGGCTGGGATCTGTCAGAATCCATCCTTTCTTCTATCTGGCTTGTCAATTGTTTTTCTTTTTTAGGTGGTCTGCCGTGGAGATTCACTCATCCCTGACACACCAGCAGTTTCTAAAATGTCAAAACAAGAAGCTGAACTGTTATCTTTTCATATGATGCAATTCATCTCATCGCCATTAGCTTGATGAGGATGATCTGATGGTCGAATGACGTCAGTGTTAGAATGCAGCTTATTTGAATGTTATTAGAGACAAGATTAAATTGAAGATATTTTCACTATTTTTAGGCAGATTTCTGAAGGTTTTCAAAAATTTCTGAAGGTTTTCAGAAATCTGACTTTGCAAAAGAATCTGTATTTCTTCAATCATAAAAGCCAATAAGCTAAACAATCATTAACAGCAGAAAGATTTCTTGGTTTTAAAGAGGCACTAAAAATCTCTTTTTTTCAGATTTTCTCAGTCATGCATCTCCTTGTCAACAACTTGTTTGACATCATCTTGCATCCTACTGGTACTGTGAGCTCTTTCCAGCATGACTTTTTCAACTTGACTTTTGTCTTTTTTTATGCCCCTTTTTCTTTCTTCTCCTCTCTTTCTCCATTAATGTCCTCTTTAGTATATTTGCTGAATCCACCATTTTGCATGTTGCTAGCAGGTGATACAGCATGTATAGTAAATCTCTGTTACAACATCTTACAATGTCTTGAAAGAAAATGTTGTGAAGGTTTGTCAGCCTTCGGATGCTGCAAATTAGCAGCGGCTCCAAAAATTGTACATGCTAATTTTCACCGTGCAATTATTTTAAACCAGAATGCGAGTTTTAAAGTAGTAAAAGATAGTACTGGAGATCTGTTTTGAAAAGAAAGTGGTTGGCATGTGATGCACGGCATGTAAATGTCACTGCAGATTAATGCTGTTTTAATCTATTATATCAGGAATGGGGGAGAAAAATGGTGTCTGTGAGCAACTCCAAAACAAAACTTGGGAATCAAGTCAAGTCAGTAAATGATGGTGAAAGTTGGCTTTTGAAAAGAGCAAAGGCACAGAAGGACATAAAAAGGGCAGTCCCTCAATCATTTCAATCCCAAGACAATACATGAAGACATATTGCATGCAGTGCCTTCTGACATGTAGTAGTACAGAGCAAGGTCTCCCTTTAGTCCTGCATAGCACAGAAAAACACCACAGATAACATTAGGATCCACTGAGTGGAGCATAGGAGGAAAATCGATGTAAGGTGAAAATTAAATTTGGGCCAAAGAGCCTTTAGGCAAAGTGCAATTTGAAAACACATCTTTTTATTTTCCCTCGGGTGTCTGCTTGGGGCTGAGATATGATGGGCAGTGAATTGAGCTACAACTGGAATAAAAAAACCAACAAAAATAAAGGAATTTCACTATCAGCAAAAGGTAAATACCCTCATCTCACCCTCAATGTTCCTTTTCTTTGATTCTCTAATTTCGTTAGGGCCTAGTGTCCTTTATCGGATCATATCAAAGGTCAGAGGCATACTGTAGACAAATCAATCTACCCGTCTGAAAAAGTACAGAGAATGCATGGACTGAAAGACAGCTGATCCATCTAGCTGGTCTTGAAAGAGGGTGGGTGAGGAGAAAGAGCTGGGGGCAAGAAAAATGAAGGCATCTGCTGCTCGCAGGGAAGTGGGTGAGGAAGGTGAGATTAAATTGTTGACTTGGAGAACGCAATGCGCTTATGGAGGGAAAAAAAGTTTCCATTACTGTGAGGAAGATATGTACAAGAATTTGTGAAGATATAGCATAGGAACGTATGATCAAACCATCCAAATTTTACAGAAAGATAAAATCCTGTGTAAATCCTTCTGTGCAGGAGTCACAATTTTTTTGTTTTTCTAGCATAAAACGACGCTGTCGCCCTGTGATGTAATTGACGCAAAAATAATCCTGCAGCTCCACTTCATGGCAGGCATGTCTCCCATCATTTAATTCATCTTTATTGTGTTATCAGAATGGATTTATTGTGATCCGGTTTTGTGTTCTGAGCAGTCTATCTAGAGCCACGGAGAGTTTGAAGGTCACAAGCAGAGGTAATATAATTATTTAATAAACTCTGAATTTATGAAGAACTTAAACTAATTTATTAAGTTGTCACATTTTATTTGCTCTATTAATGTTGTAGAATTTTCAGTTTTCCATATTTCCACATTCCATTTATCTAAAAGACACTATTTTTTATTATAAAAAATATAGTCTTCAGCACCTAGCATATATCTGTAGCATATGTAATGTTATATCACAGTACAAAAATTATGTTATGAGTTTATAATGGAGCTAATTTACTAATGAAAATCAGTTAGCTGAATCTCAATAAGTGATACACCGTCTTTTAGGAGGTCTATTAGGATTGATAAAGTAGTGCTATGTGGCATTGCCGCCATCATTTCTCATGACCTGGGACATTTTTAACTAATATTTCAGACCTCTTGGAGTGTAAATTTAAAATGTTCTAATTAAACCAGTGATACATAAATGCACTGGTGTTTATAGAGGAGCATAAATCATTTACAGTTAAATGCCAGGAAAGTACTTAATTTGGCCCTTTTGAATCTTTGATTAGTTTAATTAGCCCTGAATCTGCACAAGTAAGGAAACGCAGAATGACCTGGGTTGCCCTTTGCTCTATCTACATTATATTGCAACACAATATTTCCTTCTAAGAGATTAAAACTCACTGTGTAATAACTCACCAATGCCTCCCCTTCAGACATGTTTGCTACGGTTCAGTGTGAGATAATGTTTGCTCAAGCTCAATCTCAATGAGATTCAGTGCTCTGGTGACACCATTACTCTAAGCTCATTGCCTAGTCAGGTTGGGTGGGTCTACCCTGCCTCAGAAACTTGAAGCACAGAGGCGCCAGGAGAAAAAGTGCCTCTCGAGACAGATTACATGTCTTGGAGACAACCGAATAGGCTTGCACTTCACCTCTGCTTTAGACAAATGACTTATTATCTTCTTATGTGTGTGTTTTTCTTTTTGTTTCACACTCTTGCCAGTCATGTAATGGATCCGGGACAGTGTGCTTCCTTGACAGACCGAGTAGGTGTACGACAAGGAAGCTTACACATTTTTGCTAATAGTAGGCAGCCAGTGAAACATATCTGAAATGAAGATGATGGTGCAAGCCAGCAGAGGAAGTCATTGCAGCCTAGGTCTGAGCCAAAGTGTTTTAAATGGATTACACCAGTGTGTCATTGCGATTACGCGCTCCTCGCAGGGACCGCGACAAGATGAATTGTATTTTATGGCTTTACAGCTGATCTTTTCTTTTTTTCTGTCTTTTCTCCTTCAAGTGGGATGTATTGGGGGGGGGGGGGGGGGGGGGGGGGGGGGGGGGGGGGGGGGGGGGGGGGGGGGGGGGGGTGGGGGGGGGGG
>JBAMHX010000006.1:8303389-8315013 GCA_037177515.1 Pseudomugil tenellus | reverse complement strand
ATTCTATTCTATTCTATTCTATTCTATTCTATTCTATTCTATTCTATTCTATTCTATTCTATTCTATTCTATTCTTCTTAACTTGCTACCACAGCGTAATAGTTAGTCCTTATAAAATAGAGCGGATATGCATATGAAATTTATTGGCAGAAATGTGGTTGCTTTGCCAGCTGAAGTGTTCAGTCCATCAGTTTACATAATCACTTTCTTACCCTTATCCAAAACTAAGGAATACGTGAGTGAAATTAACAGATAACAGCATGTTAATTAATTTTTCTTAGGCGATAAATACTTCAGGCACCATATTGGAATACACAAATACTGCTTATCAGTGCAAATTAAACTATGGCGATATTAAGCTGTTTCTGTAACCTTTGGTTACATCCAGTTTCATAGATTGAATAATAACATAAATAATAACAAAAAAATGTTTGTTGCAGAACAATTTGTACAAAACAAGAAAGGGAAAAAAACCATGCGGTAAGTCCAAACTTTAGCTAATAACCTCCATAAATGTAACTACGATACCAATTATTAAATTACATAATTTAACGCATGTGTACCTAATCTGACTCCAGGCATTGTTTTTTACTATATTGACTATCGTATGCATTCATACATGTCAGCATCCCCGACTCTTAATTCCAGTTGCATTTAAAGTCTCTACCTCACAGTGCCTTGGGGCACCTGAAAGGAAATGAGTCCTCAAGAGAAAGGGGTGTCCACAGCTTCTGCATACTAATTCACATTAATTTATCTACTCATTCTTTACCCTCTCAACAGTCAGGTTGTAATATTAAGACTTCTTCCACATGCTTTAATTTGTCCCTCTCTTTGTATCTCATTTTGATTCCTGCCTCTCACTGGAATCATACATGCCTCTGTCTTCAGTTTTTAATAATATAATAGAAAGCAGAGGTCTTTTTGAACAGCCAATCATGAGTCATGATTTAAAGTAGCTTTGATAAACCCCAAATAGTTAATCAAAGTAACTGAGAACAACTTAAATATGCCTCACTGAGCAGTAATCAATTCGAGGTGACCTGTTTTATATTCATTTTCAATAAGTACAGATGGTTCAGAAACCAATTGCGATCTTTTTCTGTGATTGCACCAAAGCTACTCTCAAGAGAGCAAACAGGAGCAAAATAAGTCAATATAGTAATTAGCTTGATTATGATTTAATCAATAAGGTTGACTTTTTTCAACACACTAATCCAGTTCTAAAGATAAAATACAAATAATGTATTTGACAACTAATAATAATGGATTGTAATGAACATTTTATGTATATGTGAGAATGTGTCCTGTCCAAGGTCCTGAAACTGCCCTCTATGAGCACCAACAGCCAGCTGAGACTGTATCATTTCCTTTTTGAGGGTAAATATATATATTTTTTTCTCATTCAATGTGTCTTCTATCCTCAAATGACCCAAGAATTGATCAAAGACTATCATCAAACATTTTAGTTTGCTAATATGAGCCAAGGGGCTAGAGGGCTTCCTGTTGGAGGTCTTGATAATGCTATATAGTGAGAGTGTCCGCTAAGAGCCTTTTTCTGACATATTCTTCTGACCAGTTCAATTGGAGTTTGTGAGCACAGTTTATCTAATAAAAACATCCTCAAATTAAAACCAGAATCATAGCCCTACAAATGTATCTAGTGTGTGTTGCCAAAGCTAGAGTAATGCTAAATAAAGCCTAAGCAAATGTATTGCGTCATCTGTACAAACAGCAATGTGGAGTCCTCATTATTATCATCAGCTAATGTTTTCATTACTGTCTTTTTAACATTTTCCTTTTTTCTCCTAATAAAAAGAATAAAGTAAACTAATCTAAAAAAAGTGGTCTTACCTGGATTTTTCTACTCAGTCGCTGTCCATGGTTCTGAACATGCTGGTTCACAATGACATGGTTTGCTACTTGGATGTATTTTTTTCCCAGCTTAATGAACAAAAAACTTGAGAATAACTTTTCTTAGACTAGTCAAGTAAAACTCACTAATATAGGGACTAAATATCTTTTTTTAATATAGTTTGGGCATTTTAATGCAGTAAAAATTAAAGTAATATTTGAGACTCCTTTTGTGGAACAAGCTGCTGGTAATATTCAGCATCTGGTCATAAAGCAAGAGAGTAATGTGTGTGTGTGTTTATTTTATTTAGTTATTTTTTCTCATCAGAGTTCTTTCTGCCATTTTTTTCTACATCCAGCATGAAAAGTGATTATGCAGTTTGTCACGGCTGAGGTCATAGGTTGTATTTCATTTTTTTAGCAGTTTTTTTTTTTTTTTGTGGTATTGCTCCTCCTGAGATTCCTTCTGCCTACTCTACCATGTGGACCCTTCCCTAGAGGAATTCTTACTTCACTATTTGACCTTCCTTTCATAATGTCCAGACTCCCAAATTTCTTTCTTAAAGGAACACAGGCTCTGAAGCATCAGCACAACCTTTTTTGCCCTTTCACCCCAGCTTCATAGGGGGTAAAATATAGACAGGATAGTAGGAACTAATTTATACACATTTCATCGACTTGAATGGTTCCCATTGTTCAGACAGATCATTAATCGTACTCTGCTGTGCATTGCAGTGCTCCAGAGCTTTAATTTGCTGCAATGTGCTGAATGGGCACTGAGCCTAACCCTATAATCCTTTCACACACCGCTTTCTGCATTCCTCCATCCATGCTCATGTTTAATATCAAACAACAATTTATTTGTGTTTCTGTGTAAGGTGCACTAACTGCAACACAGCGCTACAATTCACATTACCTGGCCTACTTATGAGTAGAGGAATATCCACCTTCATTATGCATTGGGCTCTTGACAATCCCCTTCCACGGATTTTGTACATGTGACAGGAAGCGTGCAAGCAAGAAGGCAGGATTCAGTTGAAAATGGGGAAAGAATGAAAATGTGCAAGATAATCTGTTCCACACCCCAGCCGCCAATCACCACCCCACTTTTCCTCGATTTTCTTGCTCTTGATTGTATGTTCTCCCATATGGCCAACATAATATATTATACATTAAGTTGTTTGTAATAAGAAAGCTGAAGCATATTCCACTCTAAGACTCTGGTATAAAACTCTGCATACATTAGGATAATGTAACACTTCTATCATGCATCTAATCCTTTTCTTTAAGGATCCTTTAAGGCAAACAAATGCAACATACTTGTTGGCACAGCTGTAGGACAAGACTATACATGACTGAGTGTTAATGCTTAAATTACTTTTTAATAAAGTCAAACAATAACATATTGATAATTTGGTTACTTTGTTTCAAATGTGCCTTAAATGTTTTCATTAAAATTCATGTAAAAAAATATTGTCCTCGTTTGAAGTAATTGAGTTTGGATAACTTTGTCTGGAAATTCGGTTTTGTGGCAAGCTGGATCAGTCAACATAGGAGAAAACACAACAGTCTGCTATGAAGCACATCCTTTAGAGAAGCTGCAGGAACTTTTTTATGGCACTCCTATGTGAAAATGAAGATCTTGTATTTTAACACCTTAATCTTTTAACATGTTCTCACTCATTTTCGCTGCTAGATGCTTTCTCTCTTTTCTCCTCACACCCTCCACCTTGAGAGATTCCATTAAAGTAGCAGCTTAATTATGTAGGTGTTGAAATTTAATTAATGAAAGAGGAGAGCAACTCCATTACTCAGACACATTTTTGACACCTGCTCAGACAAAGAACGAGATCTAGTTTTAGCAGCGCAGGGTCCCTTGAACATATCTTTTTTACCCTCCTGTGTGTGTCTAGCCTATAGTACCCATTTTTATAGTTGCTAAGCTTACACCTTGCAATCGATCATCCCTTGCACTGTCAGAAGACTTGACAGCGATATTCTTCTATCTACAGGCCTCACAATCTCAGGCAAGAAAAAAAAGCTCTGTGACAAAAGGAAAACGGCTCTTTTATGATCTACACTTCCATATCATATCACAGCCATTGAGAAGGAAATGTACATCTATCTGCCAGCTTTTGTAATGCTCCCTGCAAGTTTTTTTCTCATCACATGAGATAAACAAGTATGTTCACAAGCAAATGATGCAAAGAATACACACCTCATGATAAAGTCTCAGTTTTAGGACAGTCTAGTGATGGATGGCTCTACCAATACTTGACCTTGTATTTAGGAATGTCTTTTAAAGTAGGAAATCACATATCAAATTTCTTGATTATTGGAATTCATTCCTATCTCCCTACCTGCTAGATCCAGATTTCCCTTTTTTCATGTCACAAATCTCACATTTCTTTCTGTAAGAAGTGCAGATTTTAATGCTGGAGATCTACACAGCCCTGAAACAGGACCTTGCTGTTCTTTTCACTCAATTTTCTCAAGCAACACTTGCCTAGTAATTTAGCAAAAAAAGAGCAGTCTTTATGGATAAATTTTTAGAATTACATCTTAAATGAAATTCATAAATTAAATACAATAAAATGCACTGCAAAGTCTTCTCAAGGCACTTACAGTTTAATTAAGTTGAATTCATTATAATGCAAATAAATCTAGTAAAGTAAATCCAACACATGACCAAAAGTTCACCTTATAACTGTAAGATTATTCATAAAATTAACAAGACCCATGCCGTAGCAAGCGACGGCTTGGGGTATATCCCCAAATGCCTCCTATCCTCTTATTTCCTGATCCTTGAGTAGGCACAATACAATAATATAGAGGCACATGTTCAGTCTCAAAGCTCCACCTTTTGTGGAAATTTTGAAGCAGTCCGGTATGACATCAGGGGCAAGATGCATCCTGAGGTCATGACCTTTTATTTGCACTTTATTTGAGGTCAATGAGACAATTAGTTCCAGAGATATAGCCAAAAATCTGATTTTTTGTTAATAAAACACCACCTGGTGGGAAAATCATAAATCCGATTATTGTGAAAATCAATACAGATCATCCTCCTGGGGACCTAAACAGGTATACGGAGTATCAAAATCCAATGATAAATGGTTCCAGACATATAGGCAAAATGTGATTTTTATTTTTTAAATTTATTTATTTTATTTATTTATTTATTAATTTTTTTTGCATAAAGCGCCACCTAGTTGGGAAACCATATATCCCAAAATGCTGAAATTGGATGCAGGTCACACGAAGGATATCTGGTGGTGGCTGTGGTCTTAATGAAACTCTTACATCCCCGACATTCCACGTTCGGGTAATAAATATATGAATAAAAAAATTTCAATCTATAGTTGATTACTCACTGATTTGATCTACCATCCTCAGCAGAAAAACAAAACGCTGCAACAAGCAACTTGTTTGCAATACCCCTTCTGAATAACAGCAACGGTGAAAACAACAAATAGCTGAAGTTAAAACTTTTATAATGAAAATATGTCATTTCTGGAACAAAGAACAGTCTAATGTCTCTTTATGTGTGGAACAATTTTGTGTTCTCTAAAATGCTGTATTTTTTGTTGTCATAAAAAAAAAGAAAAAAAGGGTTGGGTTTTGCTGGTCAGAAATATACCACAGAGTTAGAGGTCCACAAAATTTACAGCCTTCTTCTTTGCTCACCAACATATTTGCAAAGTAGATGAGTTAAGCTATCTATAATAGTTAATCATGTCTAATTCAGTTTAGGTGCTAGTCTTTACTCATGTGCTGACAATGATTTGTTCAATGAATATAACAAGACTTTCATTATTACATCATGTGCCCAATTTTGTCTTTTGACTTATTCTATTATTTTTCCTTAGTGTTAAACTGTAGTGTGTAGAAACTGCACTTCATCCAGTTAGATTGTATTGGCAGTCTTTTTTTTTTTTTTTTTTTACAAATACACTCACACACACATACACATCTCTGAATTCTACCCACATGCCTTCTCATCTTCCCAACAAGTTCCTAACTTTCCAACTGTCTTTCCATCCTCTTCATATAAACACTGTTTTAACAAACTGTAAGAAGCAGCCTCCCTTCCCTAAAGTCGAGACCCTGAAAAACATGAATCACACAGCAGTAAAACTTCCCATTGTTTCCATAGGTAGCACAACTTCTTCAAAGTTGGCCTCCACTGGAATTTGCTGAGCCTATGGCAGACTTTACACAGCTCTGTCCACTCTGATGGGCGTTACATGATGGACATGTTGAGACAAAGAACCTTCCCTTCACAAGACCTCTTTGATGGCGATTAAGAAAAAGTCTTTGCATTTGTCACAGCAGGTTTTCTCTGCCTCCATGTCTGTTTGACAGCGCAGACAGCAATGCTAGAGGAGACGGAGATTCGGACAGAGGTTAATGAGACAAAAAAAAAAGAACAAAGTTTGTGACTTTCCAGTTTTGCTGTTTAGACCGTAGATGGCCTTAAGTGCAGCGAACGCCAGCCAACTCAGCTGAATTTGTGTCACAGACTCCCTTTGATGTCGACTGGGACTACGAAGGGAGGAAAAGACGAAAGGAGGAGGGATGAAGAGGGAGAGGTTGGTGAAGCTGGATAGACTGCAGCTGTTTGGCCTCTTCATCGCCACAGCTGACACGACAAGAGCTAACAATAATTCTTCTCTGTAGTTCAGTGGCTAAACCCTCATCCACCCCCACCCTAGCCAGTTCCCCCAACCTCCCTTCTATAGTCTCTGCTGAAAGGCCTGCATGTCTGCATACTGAATGCAAAAGCACTCACACATATATCTACAACCAAGGGACGTCCCCTTGTCGGGTCCAGCATAAGTTTGAAGTTAGAACTAACCAAAATAAAGATCGTACTCAGGGGAACCTTAAATGCACAAAACTTCCCTTCCTATATAGCCACTAAGCTGCCCCTGGCAAAACAAATTTGTGTAGCACAGCGTTGCAGCCGGACTATAAAATTTCTGGCTATGCTCCCAGACATGGCCAAGGTAAAGAGTAGAACTGAATAAATTAAATTACACACAACACAAAGACAACACAATGCAGCACAAAGCAGTATCTCATTGTAATTTAATCATCACTCAAGAAAGAATGAAAATAAGGCTAATTATAACCTTGTAATTTAATGATTTGGATGAGCTTATCCCTAAGGGAGCACTTAAAAAATGCAGCAATGGTACAGCTGTGTCATTGTTGTTACATCACCTGTAGCTGACGTGGCGATGAGCTTCATAAGGTAAAACATGCTTCTAGTTTTTCTTTCTTACTGAGAAAACTTACAAATGTGATTTGTGGTGATTCTTTCTATACCTTGGACATGCTGTAAAAGTTCAGTGACACAGAAACCATCATACTCTCTGCCAATGTGTCGAAGGTTGTTTTTGCCTCTCTATTACACAAAAGTACTGAACAGTTTTTTTTTTTCTCTGAAATGGCTTTTTGGTCTAAATTAGATTTTACTCCATTCTGAGAATGATTTGGATCACCATCTGGATGCAGGACTTTTTTAAAGTATTCTTCATCATTGTGAGACATAGGACCATTTTCAATATATTTGCATAGAACTCTACAGTAAGAGGTCATGTTGCTTGGCCAAAAAAGACAATAGGTATTATTCCCAATAGGTACTACAAGATATCAAAGATAGATCGGGATCTTGGCCCAATTCTGGATAGAACCATCCAGAACAGGAAAAAAGGGGATCTTTGGAAATGTCATCTCTGCAAGAGAAAAAAAGACATAAACATGTAACAAACACGACAATATAGAAATGACATTATGGATTCATTTTGAACATATTTAGGAATCTTAAAGTGCATCTGTATAAAATAACTGTAGGTCTAGAAGACAGGATGGAAATCCCAATATGGGTGGAAATGAGTTGCTTGGCAGAGGTCTGCACCATCAGAGTGCTCTTCTAGTTATAGTAGTTATTTATTTAGTAGAAATGATGCAAATCAAACAGTTTGTTCTAACTGATGAATTATTACAGGCTTGATGACTATGACCAGGCTAGGCAAGCGTCTCCAGGTCTGTGCTCAGGCACTCTTTATTTTCCAACACCTGTATTTACAAACATTCTCCAGACATATTTATTGACATTAACTTGACTTGTAATATCATTTAAAAATAAAATGCTATTAATATTTTTACTTGTATATGTTTCTGTAAGTTTACGATTGATTGGGGAACTGATGATGTCCCACATTATGCCATCCCCACCCCTTTAATACTGTATATTTGGGTTTCTGAATAAAATGTTCATTGGAATTTTTTAAAGCAAAACTTAATAAATAAAACAATAAAATAGAGCCACTCACTTTGAAGAAAATTTGAAGACACCCTGTGGATTATGCTCCATGAAATGGGTTAAACTTGTCCAGATATTATGACAAAGTAAATGAAGTGGAGACTAATTTTATTTTGATCCACAGATAGTTTTGAACTTTTTAATGATGCCCCTTGGCTCCTATGGAACATCACACACCTATGGGCATTAGTACCATCACAGTACATTGGGAAAAGCCATCTTTGTAATAGCGAGAGCTCATTTCCCATAATGCTCAACATTACATTGATGAAAATAGCGCCACATTTGGGATTTGTGCCACTGCAAGACAAATGGTAAATGGCATCCACTTATATAGCGCTTTATTTTCATCTCTCAATGACCAAAGTGCTTTACAGATCCTGCTATCACCCATTCATGCACAGATTCACACACTGATGGCGGCAGAACTGCCATGCACACATAGGCATTAGCCTGGTCACCAGGAGCAACTGGTCTTGCTCAAGGACACTTCGACATGCAAACTTCAGACAGAGTGGGAACTGAACCCATGACCCACCGATCAGAAGTTTGTCACACAAACCTGCGCCACAATCACTCCAACAACATAAGTAGATTTTAGAAAATACCCTACTTCTCAAGTAATTTCATTGAAATATTGCAGTATTGATATTGTTATGATATTGCATAGATTTTCTCTATAAAAATCAGCGTAAAGGTAAAGCCAGTGTTCACTTTTGTGAGGAAGCAGTTTTTTTTTTACCCTGCAAATGGTTTATCATAGTTGCAAATCAAACTGTATACGCGAAGCACTTTCCCAAGGTTACCATTATCACAGCCATTAATGTCATAATATCTGCATCCCTCTGTTGCAGCCAAGAGCATCTGTCAGTGAAGTACAACCTTTAGATGGATTTAGCTGTCTTTTTAAGGTGATGAGAGTCTATTTGAATGGTTTTCTCTATAGTGGTTGAGACACTGCAAAAGTGTTTTGGTATTCCGGCCAAGTTTTTCTTCACCATCCCAGGAGGAAGTTCATGCATAATGGATTAATTGTTGCTCACATCCACATGTAAAAGGCCCACAGGTTAGTATTCCCACAGTCTCCTGCTGCTCAATAGGTCAACCAAATGGCCATGCCCAGCAATATCACTGCAAATCTGTGGAAATAGTTCAATTAAGTCCACAAGTGCTCTACAGTCCCCTGTGAATGACTGCTTAAGAGCCATAATAGGTACCTTCTGAGTATTCCCTATCCCTGATATGGTCAAAATTGACACAATCATGCTGTGTCTTTCCCACACACACACGCTCACACATATGCAAAGGCCTCAGTCCCAGCGGAAAATGACTTTGTGAATGTCAATGCGATTCAGTGGTGACAGCAAGCCGTGTCAGCAGTGAAATGGGCCCTATGTTGAGCAGAATGTAATGACTCACAAGACAATTGGAGTCGAATATGGAATGGCCTCCACTTTGTTGTAACAGGCTGAAAAGGGTGACAGGCAGCCTAAAAAGAGACCGAGAGCTCTCGAAAGGAGGTGTCCTCTCTCCCGTTGCAGAGTGTGTTCCGTTGGGAATATATTGCAACACCAGTTTTTATTTATTTATTTATGTTGTGCCAGTTTCCTTGTTCTGATGCTCAGAGATATTGGTTCTGTCCGAACCTGAGTGAAACATCCAACTTCTTTTCTCCTTAAACCCGCATTTTTTTTCTTTTGCATTTGATATTTCTCTGCAGTGGACTCAGCCCCCAAGAGAAAGCAGCATGTAGCATCCTAAAAGGATGATAGCAGACTAAAAACTGTGTTCAAACACTCGACAGGCTCTTATATTCAGACAGGCTTGAGGATTTGTTGGAGTTTTTATTCTCTCAAATGATATGAAGCCTTTTTTTATACAATCTCTTTCACTCACCTCTGGCAGAAGCATCCTTTTTTTATGAAATACTGAGTTGTATTTTGGTGTTGGAAAACAAAAAGAATGAATAATACATTACTTAAAAGCACCTTTTTTTCCTTTTCTTTTTATAATACGCTGTAGAACAGAAAAAAAATATTTGATTGAAAGGCAAATTTTCTATCATACTATTATTTATTTTTTTTTTATTTATAAACTGTCATACTATTCTAAAAAATATTTGACTTCTTTTTGCAATTTCAAAAAGAAAACAAATATTTGTTTTCAATTAATATATTTTGTATGATGGATGAAGAAAATGTGCAGTTCGAATATGTAATGGTTGCATATAAGCTCCTGTACAAATGATAATGTTAACCATAAACATTTTGCCAGAACCAACTTGAGAATGCATGAGAACAAAACAGAATGACCGCACTAGTTTTCTCTAAACAGCACAATTAGATGTTTGTAGATCTGACTCCTGCACAGAAAGCCTCTTCATTTCCTGTCTCACTTTGATCACTTTGCTGACAACAGCAACAAATTCCGAACCAGCTTTCAAAACAGCAAGCAAGTTTGAGATTTCTTTCTTTTCTGTACCTGTTATGTTTCAGGTATAATGTAAAATCTCTGAAATATATAAAAGAAAAAGTTAGATGTTGAAATGCTCACCAGTCTTTTTCAAGTAACAAAAACTGTGTCAGGACGTGGCTAGCAGGGAGGGGGGCATTGCCAGATATTCTGCCCTCTAATGAGCTCATGATAAACACCAGCACATGCAAGCAAGCTGACAAGCTTTCTCTTAAGTCTGTTGGGAAATCAAGGAGATAATGTGAGAAAGAGAGCGTGGTGAGGTTTTTGTCAGAAACGAATCAACACAGAGGAATGTTGAAAAGAGACAGGGCTGCAGAATTAACAAGCTATTTCCAGTTGTTCCACCAAGAGAGCAGTGTGCAGAGATCAAAGATGGTCATTGTAGCTGCCAAGGACATCTTATCAGAGCTATCTGTTTTTTGGATCTTTTAATTGCAGAAGTTTCCATGGGAGTGCTGAAACAACAAGAACTTAACAGGCACAATTACAGAAAAATAGGGGCAGGATCCATTTGTCATTGCTATCTTTGAAGATTTTGCATATTTCCTGACTTTTGCATTTGTTACTTGTTCTTCATGTATCACATTTTTATCCAATTTTACCATTTATCCTTAGAATTGTAGTACTTTAAAACTGTAAAAATCCAGTTTTTCTGCTTTATGTTCTTAACAAAGGAGAGTTTTTGCTATTATAAACTTGCTATTATTAATGCAATCCTGGATTGTTTTTGACAAAGTTTGAACATTTCAGGGTTATTCCAAGTCCTGAAGATATAAAACTTTGTGAGATATTCTCAATGAATGGTTTTAAAAGTTTTTTTTTTTTTTGATGATGTGTGTTTCTCTGTGTGTGTGTTGGTCGGTCTGTTACTTTTTTTTTGGTAATAATAATAATAATAATAATAATAATAATAATAATAATAATAATCCATCCGTCCATCCATTTTCTACCGCTTATTCCCGAA
>JBAMHX010000006.1:8267435-8303289 GCA_037177515.1 Pseudomugil tenellus | reverse complement strand
TGTGTGTGTGTTGGTCGGTCTGTTACTTTTTTTTTGGTAATAATAATAATAATAATAATAATAATAATAATAATAATCCATCCGTCCATCCATTTTCTACCGCTTATTCCCGAACGGGGTCGCGAGGGGGCTGAAGCCAATCCCAGCTGACATAGGGCGAGAGGCAGGGTACACCCTGGACGGGTCGTCAGTGCATCACAGGGCAACACACAAAGACAAACACAGACTGTGAACAATTTAGGTCCATGTCTTTGGACTGTGGGATGAAGCCGGAGAACCCGGAGATAACCCATGCTAACATGGGGAGAACATGCAAACTTGACAGTAGAAACTTCACATGAGAGAATGGTATCATCAACCTGCTTGCTGTGAAGCAATAGCGCTAATCACTGTGCAGCCCAAATGATACGCAATATCATAAAAATAAATGTAATCTTATATAAGCATATAATATATATTTATATTTATTATTATTATTATTATTATTATATTTATCATCGTGTTTAATTTTTTATTATTTTATACTTTTTTTAGGTCCTGTTCATAGACTTTGCTTTCGGATTCAGGTCTATTTTCAAAATTTGAGCTGCTGAAATTAAACTTAATTTTGTATGCAAAAGCAAACTTGGAGTAAACTGGAGTGTGATAAACATCTATCATTAATGCCTTCTTTATCTTTAAGCTTATTCATTGAACATACTAACAAACACAAAGGCAACCCACTGCTACTAATTCCCTTGCCCCTGATGAGTTTCATGGATCGAGATGTCTAAGTACTCAACCACAGTCAATTGTTGACTTACAGTAAAAGGCAAATCATTTCCTTCTCTTACGCTGTGTGTTGTTAACTCCTGCTGAGGCAGCACAAAGACTTGTTGTGTGCCACAAAACAGTTTAAACTTTCCACTTTTTCTTATTTTCAGCAAGGACAATTTGCTATGGCAAAGTAATCTCAGAATATCAACTATCTGGGCCAAATCACAGAGAAAATATAACACAAGCGTCATCCTTTGAATGCAATTTAATGCTGTATATGCTTGTCAAGTGAAATGAAAATGCCAGTGAATTAAGTTTTTAGGCTTTTAAATGACATCCTTGTTGAACAATTGAATGAAATGAAAAATACCATATGCACTTGTCAGTTAAAACAAAGAAGTCATCATGCCTAACTGTTAGAGACGAGACATTTGTAAATTATACACTACTTCCTGCTGCTGAAGGATCGTGTAAAGGCTTTCTGTTTGACATTTCCATCTTTGTAGATCTGCATAATAATTTGTACTCTCATAGACTCAATGTCTTAGTTTTGATCTAATACACATCATGAAACAAAAGTAGAAAACCTGCCAAGATCTCTTTTCAGGGAAAAGTCATCTTTCTTTTCTATAAGAAGATTCAACATTTTTACAATCATCGCACTTGTCACAAGGTCATTGATTATTGTTGCAGCATCTTTCCATACATTATTTTAAAAAAGTGAACGATCAGTCACATAGTAAAGTCTGTTAGAGGACTGACCTGTTTTGAAGTGACAGTGAGGGTCAGTTAATACCTCAAAGGTTGCTGGGTGCGGTCACACATCATGACTTGCAGGGAGAGCCACAGGGAGCACCTTGTGTTGGTCCATGTCACAAGAGCACTTCTTTGTCTTCCAGTGGGCTGAATATTTCATAAGTTCAGAATAGAGAGGGTGGTGGTGTACTCATGGAAACTGACCTGTCACCTTTACGCTACCATATAAAACTCTTCCTTCAGGCCTTTTTCCATCTCAGAAGCAAGTCTGAACTTGAAACCCTTCCAGACAGAGCGCACACATGTTTTAGTCTTTTTATGTTTACAGTAAATTGCAAATGATTGTGCCTTTTCATGATAAAATCCGCAATTGTTTTGTCATTAGAAATTTATTGCTTTTGGTAAAAATCTAAATTTAATATTGCTAAACATGCAAGAAGCTTGTTTAAACGTATTTAAACTTACTAAGCAGTAGTTACAAATTTCATGTTCTCCACTCTTTCATATTATGTACCCTCTAAGCTAATTTAAATGTAATTGCTAGTGAAGGGATGTTAATTGAATTTGATTAACTTATAATAAACAACATTAAGTGCCATTAAAAGTCTCTTGAAAGGGCATGTAACCCTTGTGGGCCTGTTTGTCTTATTTGTGTTGTCACCAAATTTATCTCCCACTAAATAAGTTTGGATTTTTTCCATTATAGAGCTGAAGTGATATCATTAATGGAATTATTTTTAAACCATTTAGACCTGAGGTCTCCTGTAAGAGTTGTGCTAAAACGTTAGAATTTTTTGCAAAACGCCTGTTATGTCTTTTGTCTTTTGTTACTGTAATTGAAACAACAACAGAAAACACAGGCAACAGAAGGATAAAGCATCTGTTCATAGTCCAAAATTGTTTAATACATTGCATTTTCCATTTACAATTCACCTTAGGAACAACACCTCAGGACCAATTCAGGTCTAGGAAATTATAACAAGACTGTCAGATAATGTAATAAGCTGATAGACTGATGTAAATACATAACAAGCATTAGCTCAGAGCCATTAGCTCAAGAAGTAGACATTGTTTTCATATTGTTTATAGTTTTTTCTAGTAAAATTCAAGTATTCACATTCAAACTCCATACAATTAGTCTATTCTTGCAGGGATGATGATGGATGAGGAACAAAGAAGAGATCATTCCAAGTGGGTGTATCTGAACCTCGCAGAACTATGTTTGGATGTTGATTCAAAACTGAGTGGGATGCTTTTTTTGTTCAAAGCAGATTTCTTTCTGCAACATATACTGCAACTGCCTATTCGGCTCATATGAATATTCACCAAACTACAAACATACTTGAAATGTATGTTTACTCCAAGCGATTCTACTTTCAACATTTTTCATGTACACAACCTTCACACATTCAAATTCCAGACAAAACTTTTTTGGGATTGCATCAGATTAAAGAGATGAGTTTTGTTACTACATTTCTTTTTTCTTTTATCGCCTGGTACAATTATAATTTTTTCGTAAATTAATATATATTTGTGATGCATTTACATGCAAGCCCTGTAATAAGTTTCACAACATAGATCTGATTTACATCTTTTTTTTTTCATCAGCGCAAATGAGGAATAATGAATATGATTACCAACAAAGTAGATTCATCAAGCAAACAGAGTCACAAATATCAATAATACTGAGGTTTGATCAGACAGATAAAGGGCTAAAACTCCTGTAATGTGCCAGGAGTTGTGTGGAGTGAAAAAAAAACCCTGTAAAAATGGTAACAGCCCTTATTTTTCTTCCCAGTGATACTAATTGGCACCAGAATTCCTTCCTGACAAGCCTCTAACCTTCAGCGCGTCCTGCATGTGGGTGCAGCAAACTGCCAACACTAGAAATAATCCCAAATTTAGCTGCTTGGAGGATCATTAAGGTTTTAAGAAACCTGCAGAAAGGATTTTTTGCTGTTTTTTTTATGTTTTATGCTTATTTATCTCATTTCATTTTTAATTTTCCATGTCTCTTGTTTCAAAATGAAATGAAAAATGAAGAAAAAAATCTAAATTAATTTAAAGGAGGGAAAGCATAACAAACTTTATTCTGACTTATTTATGTTAATTAAAATAAAAAAAAACACTTTCGGTGGAAGCGTTTATTAAAGGAGGTAAGAAACAAAGTAAAAACCACTCTTGGGTTGTAGAAAAAAAAATCATAATGAAAGTATTATACTTCATTCATTGCACCTCATTTTTCTAGTTCACATTCATCCCCAATATCCCAAAAAACAACTCTTTAGAAGTATCATACATACATTTACCACTTTAATGTTGATAAATGTAATATTTTACACTACTTACTAAAGTAATAAAGCATAATTTTCTTTCAAGGAATATTCTTTTCTCTCTATGCTGGAGTGTAATTTGACACTTGACAGAGTGTTTTGGGTTTCATGGATGAATTAGTGTTATATCAGGTTTGCACCTGTTTCATTAACCCATACAATCCAGTATGGTGTATTTCTTTTTCTGCCATATCTTCAATAAATTCTACCACTCTAGCTACCTACCAAGTCAACATGATATCTGAGATTTTTTAGCTTTAAAAAGAAAAAGAACAGCAAGTAATTACTGTGCAAAAGGAATATGTGGAGATAAGACTCTATAGGTCACACTTAACTATAGATCACTGCAATGTACAAATGCATGCTTGTTTTTTCTATTTGTAAGAGAGGCATGCAGAGGAAAAACACATTTTTATGCCTTTGGATGCACTTTGAAAGGGTCATTAATCGAGCAGGCACTGTGGCTCCCTTTTTTAGTCCCCACTCTTGGAGACAGGGCAGAATAATGTGCAAATGATAAATCGAGTTTATGCTGAACTGCTAAATTCCATCGCTTGTGTTAAATCTTTCCCTTTTTCCTGCCAACTTCTCTCATCACAAAGCGTCCATCAGTGCATCTCAGCGGCCATGTTTATATTTGAAACAGATCAGCTTTGACAGGTCAGGATCCCTTTAGAATCACGGCCCATAAAAGAGGTCAGTCATGGGATGAATGATTTATTTATGGGTTTTTTTTTTCCCTTTTCAGCTGAAACAAGATGTATGCTAAAATCATCACTTGGAAATATCTTGATTCAGTGGAAAAATAGCCTGCACAGCTTGAACTCTGGAGCAGTGTTCGAAACATGTGCGTAGTGCTCGTACTGTTCAGCACGATTGTACTGTTGGAGTCTCTGAGCATGAAGGTCACCTTTCTATCCCACTTGACAAACACAACATCAATCTCCATGAATAAGAAAGCAGAGGTCTATCTTAGCAATGATTTGCAGCTATGTTTTCTGAGCATGTGGTTCTCCCAATGACCATTCACAGCACTGTGCTGCCAAATCCTTTTAAACTTGCCAGAATGCACTCGGACATCGATCTATATCATGTCCAAAACCACAAAGTTGGATTCAGCTTAATGTGTCCAGTTTCCTCAAGACCAAACTGGCCTGTTCAAATGTCTGAAGCCCACTTGTTGGTGAAATTACTGGACACAGTGCATAACCCTAATTAGCATCATGGTTATACTATGCATTTCAATTAAATTGTGTTTTTAGTTTCATTGACTGTTTAGTCCTCTCCTCTGCTAGATGGTTTCTTTTCCGCAGCCAAACACCCCTTTAGCTTTCAGCAATTATTGAGGTCACGTCCTATTGCCATCTGTCTTTAGCGGCATCTGGAGTAATCCTTGAGTATGCTCTCTTAACCTTACTTAAGCGATGAAGGAGAGTAAGCAGACATTGCAATTTTAATTTGCCTGAGCAAACATCTAATTTCATCACTTTGAGTAGGGAAATAAATAGCAAATCTCGCTTTCCTCTCCATCTGCTGATACTGTGCCACCTGGGTTTAATGACAAAAAGAAATCCAAGGATTCTCATATCACAGCTCAGGATTTTTTTTTTATGATTCTAAGGAATATAAATAATATATTGGTTAATCTAAGGCTGATGATTGGAAAGTTCCTGAGAAGTTAGCAGGCTTAACTTGTTCATGACTTTTAACCTTTGTTGCATCAATATGAATGTCAATGCCTTTAAGCCACTTTGTCTCTGAGGCAAAATATCTTTTTGGAGTCTAACATTTCATGCTTTTACAAGGCTGTTAAAACAGCTACATTTGGTGGTGCATTTTTTCATTCTTTATGTTATCTATTTGGCACATTATTGAAACATTACAGAGGATGTCATGGTCTACATGATCTAACTTCCCTTTGAGCTGGAGTCAAGTAAATCAACTACTAGGTTACTGTAACTAAAATGTAATCTTTTAAACCAATATGTTCTACATCCTTATTCAGCACATAAACTTAAAGATAGAACTGGTTCTTTTATTTGCACTGGATTTGAGGTCAAAGAGAGAAATAGTTCCAGATTTATTTATTTATTTATTTATTTGTGAATAAAGTGCCACCTGGTGGGAAACCCATAAATCCAATGTTCTTGAAATTTGATACAGGTCGTCTCCTTGGGACCTAAACATGTATACCGAGTACCAAATCCCAATTGTAAAAACTGTTTGACTTAGTGCGCTCACACAAAGGATATTGGCAGCAGTGGTCATGATGAAACTATATCCCGACACTCCGGGGTTGGGTATATAAATATAAACAGTTCAAACTATAAAAAAGCTACACAGAAAAGCCACTGTGCAGTGTACAAGCTCTCATCAGATAGGCACAAAGGATCTTTGGTCAAATCTGTCCCATTCCAGCTGCTTTGCATCTGCCCGACTTTTTAACAGTAAAAGTGCAGAAGTCAACATATGCGATAAATTAATGTCCATATCTTGGTGACTTGTGTGGATCTACCCTGGATGCAGGTGTTTATATATTGGCATTATGTGTGAATGTAACCTGTATGTAACCACAGTATGGCTATATGGACACAAGTAAAGTTAAAGATTTAAATCTTTTATGAAGATGAATCGTAGGGACTAAACAAGCAGTTGACATAATGTATTCAGAAACATGATGATATCCCATGTTTCCTTTGTAATTAAAAGAAAAGCTGTAGTACCCTTCCCAACCATATTTTTGGGGTTTTGCTTCAAATTCAGTTTTTAATTTTTGTGTTTAATGGCCTTAAAAATACTTGATGTTCATTTTGTTGAAAACTCCCCCATTTTTAGAATTTGTGTTGTTTATAAACTCTCTATCCATTCAGCACAGAAGCATTGTTGTGTTACAGGATTCAGCAACACAATATTAAAATTACACATCTAAAATTAGAGAAGCACATATGCAGAAGGCAATAATTACTATTCAATTAAAAGCAAGAACCCCAGGCTGACCTAAATTAAAGATGTGTCCCTTACTAGAGCTTTCTAGAATCTGTATCAGGGATATTAATCTACCTGTCTGCAGTCTGATATCAAATGTGATGGATGATGGCCAGCCAATGCCAAAGTCAGCTATTTCTGAGGAGCTATCTGGTTCAGACTCAGTCAAGCACAAATCTGAATGTCACAGTCCTGCTCACATCAAAGGGACCCTTTTGAATTCATTAATCCAGGGAGATGATCCTCCCTATCAATTACAGCCATGATTAAAATGTTTTTGAGAAGTCTTGCACAGATGTAGAATATTTTAACTTAAGGCACAACTTCAAACATATAGCTCCCATTTTTTAATGCTTAAAATTGTCAGTTTTTCATTAAAACAGTTGTACTTTGAAGAATACATTTGAGATTAAACTTAAGCATTAACAAAACTTTCTAAACAACACTATAGGGACATAGAACATATAAAGCTATGCAGCGGTTGCAGCTCCAAAGGCACTTTTTTTTCTTTGCATCTCAACTATACATCCATCCATTATCTACCACTCATGCCTGAACAGGGTCGCGGGGGGGCTGGAGTCAATCCCAGGTGACATCAGGCGAGAGGCGAGGTACACCCTGGACATGTCGCCAGTCTCAACTATACATAGACAAATTATTTTTGCCACAAGTTCCACTAGTGGCTGTCTAAAACTTTAAAACAATTCTCAGAAACTTTCTTATTAGATGGAGCAGGTAAAACTTTATTTTGGTGGATCTTCCCCACAATAAGATGAGATATGGAAAATTGTCTTTTTGCAAAGGGAATAAGAGGAAGTCGAAGAACAAAGGGAAATAAATAAAAACTGACAAATTAAAGAGTAACAGAGTGAACGTAGTAGTATTAGCAGTAGCAACAACAGTCACCTGCAAACTCCAATTGTTTCTATCTTTGACTTCCCAAAATACTGTTTCTTATGTTGCAAATACACCTTAAATGTTTATATAAACCATCAAAGGTTCAAGCTTGGAGTGTGGATAAAACTCCAGGTGTAAAAAGGAAAAAAAAAAAAAACGTAATTTCTCTCCTGAAAGCAAGATGATGTGGAAGATTGAAGGGTTTGCTGCCTAAACTACACACCAACAGGAAAAAGTAAATACTTTCAAATGTAAATAGTGTTTTTAGTACCACTTGTTTAGAAAAACCCTCCCCCTTGACAAACACACACACACACACTAGCCCTCCTGAATCAGACTAATTTCCCCCATCCCTCCATTTGGCTTAAAAGACCCTTTTGAAAAATGTTTTTGAGCTTGTGTGTGATGTTTATTTCTGTGTTGGATTGGCAGTGCTGCACAGTTGTTCCGCTGGGAGTAACAATGGAATTCATTGATGACAACTTTGGTTTTATGATGAAGAAGCCATCAGTGATGTTGGCTGGTAGGAAGGTTTTATTTTATTTTTTTTAAATTTATTTTGTTGTTAAAATCAGAACTGTGCCCACAGCACCACCATGCGATTTTTTCCCCCGAAGGCACGAATTTGGTTTGTATTTTTTCAGGTTTCATTTCTACCAGTGCTAATCTCCTTTGGAGTAAGTCAGGTGATGCTCAGCAAAATGGCGCACTACACTGAACATGCTAACATTCATGAGTCTACTGGTGCCTCATTGCTTTGTTTTTCTGTGTCGTTGTTGTTGCCTAAACGCTTCAAACACAAAATATTTCTCTGATTTGTCAAGCCAGCAGCATGTAACTGCTCAGATTTTCTGTGGCTAGGTAAGTGTCTCTCAGACTGTTTCGCCCACACAGCGTCTGATTTCATCAAACTTCCTGGGTTACATGCTGGTGATGGTAAGACGTTTGTTCTTAAGTGTGCAACTTCACGGGTAGTCACTGTGAAGGAGAATGAGCATGGACAGTAAGGATGCCATCTTTTATTCTCTACGACAGAGAAGGTTCTTTTTTATTATTCTTTTGAATGTCACACTGGACCCAAGCTGTCAAACTACACAGGTCAAAGTCTTTTGTTAGTAAAGCAAAATACATCTAAAATGTGATATCTCTCAGACATGTGGCAGTTCTGGTCATATATATATATATATATATATATATATCTGTAAATAATCTGTAAATACTGCTATTTTGGGAATGGATTGAATCACTAAGAACTCATTTTATATGTTCTTACAAATCATATCCTGTGTTTCTTGCACAACTCACATTAAAATACCTAAACTCTTATCAACAAAAGACCAACCTTTTCCTCATCTGTCCCAACCTTCCTTCTTGTTCTTACCCCAGAAGTGTTCCTAAAGGCAAGCAATCAATACAGCTCTCATGCTGAAAGGCTGTAAACCTGAAATAGTACCCATGACAAACCCTTGCAGGTAATAGGTCAGGTGCATTGATTGATCTCTTCATAAATGCACATTTTAGGATGAGCCCTTGCAAAATGCTATGTTGTTGTATAGCCAAGCCTATTTCAAGCCAGGGTGTTTGAAATTTATGTGACTTACCTATGTCCAGTTAAATATTTTAACTTCTCAATGGCATTTGTTTTACAAGGAATGTAGCCCACAGTGGTTTGTTTCTATACATGACACACTATTGTAGACACGTCATTTGTTATAAGTCAGACCAAATGACATTGTCTCATCTCAGACTATCTCAAGTTGTTTTTCAGCAACAACCATCATGAGGATGGCTTTGCATTTAAAGAATACATGGCCAATTTACATTTACTCAATGGTTTCCTGATTATTATATAAATTTATGTAGCTTTTCATGTTAGGACTCTGAAAAAGCTAACCTTTCCCTGTGACACACATTTATAACTGTTTTTCAAATGGTTTTCTAAGTGTATCAATGCAATTTACTTATTAATCCATACAAAATTTATTTTTGATCGAAAAAAGAGGGTAAGCTGAACACTGTCTAATCTGCATATACATATTCTTTTGCATCCCACCCATCAGCACACATGGTAAAAACAGAATTATTTAAACAGAACCACTGCTTTAATTTTAGTTAGCAAGCTAACATACAGATGCAAATGAGCAGTTTGTGTGAATGGCTGCAGAGAGCCTATGCCAGCCTAAATGTGGGTTAATTCTGACACAGGTATGAATGTTTTGTAGATGACTAGGGTTAGAAATGTTTAGCCAAAGGTTCACAATAATTACTATCACCTCATGCACGACAAACCCATAATCTCCAGCTTTTAGTAGGAACATATTGAGCTTCACAAGCCCACAATGGGGTTAGTGAAAGAAACCATGTTAATTCTTTCCAGTAAACAGCCTGTTTGTGAGGCAGTTAGAGTTTATGCATGATTAAAATTTCATGTTTTATGTTTTTTAGATTTGCATGTTTATGTCTTTGTTAACTGTCACCCCTTCATTGTCCGAGTAAGCTTGTTGTCAACACACTGTCTATAATTTGTATGCCATGTTAAATTTGCTGAAATTACACCTTTTTGTTGACTGAAATTCATCTACTTGGGAAATGTGAGCTTGGAAAAAATTCCTCATGTTTTTGCCACAATGTCTTTATCACATTTTCAGGGATTGAAATAAAAAAAGGAAAAAATACATACAGACATCTATCTGTATTTGTATCGCAAAATTCATTCAGGCATCCATCTGTGGAATTGTTGAAATTGTATTTAAAAAAAAATTCTGTTAAACAGGTGTAATTTCTTAAAACATTTAGTATTCAGCTGCTTATGATGCCAAGATGCATTTTGTTGTGAGCATTCAGACTGTATCACATTTGATACATTTTTTTCTGTTTCAAATCCTCATCAGTTGTCAACAAAGCTGTATTACTGAACTTGTCACTGATGCTTTCTATGGTTTCATTATTAGGTATTGGTGATAGTCATGAATGTCACATATTTATGGTTTGTGTGATATTTAAATATAAACACATATCTTTGGCTAAAAGAGATAAAAATTAACCAAAGCCATTTGCAAAGTTGCGCTCAAGCAACGTTAAAATCATGTATAGTGATCATTATTCACATGTAAATGTTTGTGTAGAGATGCTCCCATAAAAACAGTTAAAATAATTATGTGCTTATTTTCTATTATAGTGGACAGATCAGGTCATCCTAAATATCCACAGGGCATAGGATCTGTGGCTCTCCAAAAAAAAATCTACACCACATTAATAAATACTCTGGATGTTACCAGTGTCTGGTTGAGCCAGCTGTCAGGATAAATGTGTCAATGTCAAATGGAAGTGTGTGCAGACTGTAGGAGTATTAAGTCACCCCAACGTCATTGTCAGTTGATTGGGTTCACATTCTTCTAGAATCTAGAGCGTAGCATTTCACAAAAGTTAATTATAAAGTCCGCAAGAAGAGACACAACCTATGTATGGTATGAGTGGAATAAAATGTATACCAGGGTCTCTCTGAAGACAAATACAAATGACAACAACCACTTTATAAAGTATTTCATGTAGAAATGTACAAGTTCTTTAAAAATAATTTATATAAGTGCATAAAATCAGCTTTTTTTTAAAAAAAGTTTTATTTTGGGATTCATTTTAAAGCTGTAACAAGAAAGAAAACAAAAGGAGTGTTGACCATTTCAAGTTAAAGCTAATTTTACTTTCCAGTTTCTTAAATTTGACCATGTTGACATCATGTGGACACACCGTGTTCCTCAGACTGAAACTTGCACAATGTGCTCTCTCCTATCCCCCTTTATGTGTTTTTCTTTCTTATTTTGCTGTCTCTAATAAGCAAAGCTCTTTTCTTCATGCATGAGGGAGACATTTGCTGCCCTCCTTCACTTAGACAGATCGCAGAGGAGATGAATGTGTCCATCAGCCAGCCATCTCATCTCCGTCAGGTGCTCTCTGTAGCTTAGGTTATTTAGAGGTCTTCTTGCTGGTAGACCACACACAGGTCATTTTCTAAAGTCTCAGATTTGTTCAGGGGAAGCAAAACTAAGATGAAATCACTAAGACATTTCCCAGTAGTACACAGGGCTGTTTTTAGTACTTGGTCAGTGTGGCAATTTAAAATTCAAAATTTAATAATTAGAAGGAGGAGGTAAATGACACAATGCCTTAGATATTGTGATAGTCTGAACATTTGGTTCTAAGGCTGTTCTTTAGGACCTTTTTACATTGCTAGAGCCCCTCCTTCTCTACAGAAACTGGAACAGTCAGTTCAGTACATCTCTCCATCTGCCTCTCTGCGGTGTCGTGTCAATGAATAACAAGCACCCAGCCACAATCTCCAATTATGCAAATCAATGGCAGGATCTACATATAGGGTTGTTTGTGGCAGATCTAAATGCAGATCCACTGATGGTTTAGGTTCTGTCATTTTACCATTGTCTTTTAGTCTCTGCTCAGCCATGTGAAATGACAGGATACATATTATACACAGGTGTAACGCGATTTAAAGAAGAAATGTGCAGGAAACATTCTTTTTCTTTCAATAAACTGTTAATTTCTTACACCTCACTCTGATTTTTTTATATTATGAGAAGGGGATGAAACATGCCATGGATTGATGAAAGGTGGCATGTTTTTGATTAGTCCTTTTCTTACATAGCGATTCACAATTAAGTTCCAGTTCTTTTGGCAAGCCTGTCTAATCAGCTTTCTTTTGTTTTGAGTAGTCTCTTGTAGAGACTGTCTGCTAACGATTGCTAAGTGCTAATTTAAAAATCGGACTCATTTGTTCCCATACACAAAAGCCACAAGCTCATTCTTAATACAGCATTTTTACACAAATTAACAAAGTAGTTTTTTTCCTGAAAAAAAAATCTTATTCTAACTTCACCTTCCATGTATAGACCTTTTATTTAGCTACAGAAACATTACACTAAGTTTGTTGTTTTTCTAATGATGGACTCTGATTTGTAATCAGCATGAATTATCTTGACCAGAGATTCTGTAATATTTGTTGATTAAGTTTTTTTTTTGTTTGTTTTTAATAACATAAATTATTCATCCCTAACTGCTTTGGCTTACTTATGGTGCATCTCCAAAACTTAGAGAAATTACTGCCAAAAAAATACACTTTTTAGAAACTGCTCAGCATTAAATTAGCACCCTTTACACATAGACTTAAATTCACTTACTGCAAGCTGTCATGTGAGAATCAACATTGCAGCATTCACACTTCACTAGGCTTCCTGCCCGCCCAAGAAACACACATATCTATCAATTTTAATTAAAATAATTTTTTCCCATCTCAAACTCAGAAGGTTAGTTGTTGCAACATCCCCTTTACTGTCTTGATGGGAAGCTAAAATGTCATTTTTCCACATTTGGACAGTATGAACAAATAAACTGATATATTAACATCATCATTGGCAAAAACAAAAACCAAAGCACAAAAAAGTTGGTCCTTAATTATCATGCAATAAAGACAATTATCACTGCAATCCCGGCCACGGTAATAGACCGATCCCAGTTAATGCAGCTTTGCCTTGAGTTGACAGTACAAAGGAGTTGAAACTGAGAGAAATGCAGGAGTTTGTGTTTTTTTTAAGCAATACTAAAAAGCCATGGGAGCTTTTTTACTTCTATCACAGTGCACTTAGAGCATTGCATCTGGATGTGGAATTGCTCTCACTTTTCACTCACAATTAGATGGCTTCTGTTGAAATAAAAGCATCTGATGGGTGGGATTTAACAACACTTTACCATCACAATGTTAATTAGTTGAAGGTAAAAGAAAAAAAAAGAAGAATGTGTAGCTCCACAAAGTGGAGAAACTAAGATACAAAATATAGATGAATAAATAAACGATTCCAAATGTTTTTTAATGAAGACATATTTCATCATCTTAATTGCTATTCTCTGGCCACTTTTTAAGGAAACACTTTCATTCATAGTTCTCCCTGTGGATGCGTCTCATTTAAGCATGCAAATCGCTGCGAGGTCAGCCACAAAAGCCTAATCAAAACTCTTTCCAGTGTATGAATAAGAGAACACCAATGTGTTGTGGATGACAGAATGTCTTTAACGGCCTTGTATCATTGCAAATGCACGGCATGTCGAGTGGTCTTCTATCTGGCCTGTTATATAACCCACCACTGCAGGTGCAACTCATACAGAGAGGGTATGAATGACAGGCAGCAGCTTTAAAGTGACCATCAGTTTATGATTAGGGGCAGACAAATGATGAGCTTTTCACACCACTATGCATGCTAAAGATAGAATTGGACATGATATTTAGAGTTTAGCTATGTCATGTTGGCTATCGTGACAGGATATAAGTGTAAAGTGTTTCAGAGAAGATCTTCAACAGTGTTTTTTATTTTGAAGTCCTGAAGGCAATGTCCATTATCCCTTTAAATAGTAATGAGTATAAGTCATAATATTATCTTCAGAGTTTTGGAGGGTAACCGCAGAAAGACACTTTTTGTCCAATAGCTGAAAAATGCATGAGAGATGAAGCTTAAACAACATACTTCTGTTAAAGTTAAATGCTGCATCAAAAGCGATGAACAGTCTCTATTCAGTTGCATTAGACTTTGTAAAAGATGGATGTGATAAGGGAGTGAGCTTCTGCACATTCTCAGAGTTGCTAGCAGCTGTTCAGGGTAGGGACTTGGCAGGTACAGATCACGAGGGAGCTCACTACCAACTCTCTCCTCCCCTCATCCTCCCTCAGCTAGCGATGGCCTCATTTATCTGTCACCACCCCTCCTACTTCTCAGCTCTCTTAGACATCTTTGTCTAACGCGCCTTCAGCTTCGCTTCTGCTCCATCACTTTTGTTGTTATTTAATCTCTTACTCTCCTGCCAGAAACCTTGATGTCCACTCTGAAAGCTGCTTACTGGTACAACAACTTTGCATCTTTGCTGCCACTGGATTCCTGTCATTTAGTGGCTTGATATGAAGACTGCATTAGTCGTTCATATCCCCCATGATACTCCTTTCTCATGGTTTTGAAAAATACTTATGTAGTCTCACCGGGCACATGGTGTAGTTTTCTGAAATATGTCTTCAATTAGAATGTCATATCACAGTGCACAAGCCATCATTTACCATTGCTAACTATGATAAGAGTGAATTAGACATCAGTTCTCAACATGACTGATGCCTCCCTTTGGAATCTTTCATTAGTCACCTGCATCTCTCTCTTCCATCACAAAGAAACGTCATTGTTGATCACAAATTCTCCTGATGATGACCCACTCCTCTTCTATTAGTCAATTATTAATCATGGAAAGCATCTATATTAATACTTCTGCCAGTTATTTATGCCCACACTTCTTTGTGATGCACTAGTGAGGTAAAACTAAGACTATTCATTGCTAGTTTATATTAATAGAACTTTTAAAAAATCCAATATTTAAGGTTCCTTCCTCTCTATTTTTGCTAAATCTGTCCAACAAAAGGTTGAGTTAGCCCATGTGAAGTCTCAGACATCAATCACCTTTCTCCCCTGCTCTACTTCCTGATGAAAGCAGAGTGCTTCAGCATTTTGGACGGCCTACGCCGATAACAGAGCTTTAAGTCTAACAATCGGGCCAAGCAGGTGTTTGGCATTGTGCTGAGGGAATAGAGCAGCTCAACAGCACATTGGAGGATCAGAAGAGGCTTCTGATGCACCTGGTCATGTGCCAAGGCCTCCCTCCCCACACAATCTGGCCTGTTCTGTTCCTACTCAGTGGCAGACGCACCTCCGGTGGCAGCTATGATGGACGCTAAACTCTTCTGGTGACAAATGTAGAGATCATTCGCTCCTTCCCACACAAGTGTTTAAACATGATGCATTGCTAATGCAGCTCACACTCCAGATAATATATTGAGCGAAATCCTGTTACTCTTAGTTTATTGGGAGGAAAGGGTTTTTTTTGGATATATTAAAGTCATTTTGCCTTTCAGAAATAGTCCTAGCTGGGGGTTTTACATGGCGAACATCACTTTCATATACCGTATATAGATCACATAGTCACATTAAAGTGAGAGACATTTTCTTCACATGCTCAAAATTCAATGCGTGTATTGAAACCACATCACATGTCTTCTGCCAGGCACATCAAACAATGATATGAAAATCATATATTTGAATAATCCTGTGTTGTATAAGCACCACTGGCAGTTTCCATCTTACTTTCACTAAATAATGGCTTATTTATATGTTCAGACTAAAAGAATTAGCAATGTGGAATATTTATGCATAAAAATGGAGCTAAACAATTTATCTGTACATTAAATCCCATGTATTTACCCTGAATCTACATTTATTCACCTTTAAATCATCCAGATTTAGTGTGGATTTACTTTGTCTTATAAAGGGAAAAAAACTAAATAAATTTAAAGCAGCACTGCATCATGTTTTGTCCTTAAAACTACATCCTCAGTGTCCTCTTCACTGTCTTACATGATGTCTAACAAAGTCCTTGCTGAGCTGATGAAGCTGTGGGACATCAAGGACCATCAAGGTGATGCCCATAGTTATCAGGCTCCGGTGCTTTCTACAGAGCTCAAACCATTGCTTATGGCACACTGACAGAGCTGTAGTGACAGCAGAGTGTTTTTAGTATAGTGTCAGCGAAGAATGTCCATGATGAAAAGCATTGTGCATTTTTAAAATCTTAAGTGCACTTTATATACTAAATATTTATACACACACACACACACATATATGCATATATATATATATATATATATATATATATATATATATANNNNTATAATTATTGTGAATTATTTCCCGTCTTGGACCTTAAATCAGATGAAATTGCATGTGACTGAAAATTTTTTCTGTGGCACTGATGTGCCTCTGCCTTCAGACACTGTAAGTAGGCAGTGCGTCCATAAGGTGTTGCACGACAATATGAAGCAGCCCGGCTGTTTGTCATGTGACGCCATGATTGCTCAGAGGTGTGAACAGCAGGAGTGTGATTTCTGTCTTCAGTTTACAAATGGTAATAACAGATCTGAGATGGCTCCATCAGAAAATGAAATTTAAAACACAGCGCAACATACATTTGCATTCGTAGAGACATCATAAATCATCTACAAGACTCACTACTGTCAGTGGTGTAAAAGGGACTGTCATTGACTATTCTCTTTGCAGAAGCAATCATTCACTGCCAGTCAGTTGTCCCCAGGACTGGTGGACAGAAGTCTGCAGGTTTCATTATCATTCTTGTAGTGATCTGAACTACGGAGCAATTAGTCGTCAGGAACTGTAATCACTCAGAGTCTAAGCATGCATTTAATTACAGGAGTATTAACAAAAAATAATCGCTCTTGAACACCAGTCACACAGAATGAGATTTGGCGAGGGGACTCTGAGATGATTACTGCCTGTAAATCTAGCCATAAAATTGGAAGCTATTATGTCTCCTGCTCAAATGGCTTGTTCAACAAAACTCTAATCGCATGCATAATTTTCCATAGTTCATTACTGTAGTTCATTAAGATACCAGAGGTGTTTTGTACAATGGAGCGTGTTCATATATGCAGTTGTGTAAGATATTTACAGTGTTCTGCTGGCTCTAAATGTTAAAACAATGGGAATTATATAATCAGACATTGCTAAAGGATGTTGCTATAGTGCAATCAGCCTATTGCAAATTCTTATTTTTATTTGTCTTGCATCAGTTAGCTTGTGAAAGGTACCATTTGACGGTCTTATTCCCAACCCATCTTGAAAACATAAATTGAAATGATTAAATTATCTATGTTGCACAGTCGCAACATCTTCCTTGTCATGGCTCTCATTCATTCCCCCTCACCGTTTTATAGCTAGTCTCTTGCAGTTCACCGCACTATGGGCTGCTCAGCAGGTGTCTCCAGGTAGCATGCTGTCTTTCAAGTGACTGGCCCCTGGCAGCCACTGACCTCTTAACATGCACATAAATTCTTACACTCTAACCACGTCTCATATCAGCAGCGGCCATGTAGCGACCAAGTCTGTCCAACATACTGAGTTTGCAAAAAGAGAAGCTCAAGTAGCAGAGAGGACATTAGTCTCTGGGGTTTCAATTTCACTAAAACAGGTAAAGCACAAAAGTTAGAATAAAAACATACCGATTAGCTTTTACTCTGTGCATATAAAATCAATTAGTAAGACTGGTTTGTTTTCGTGTAGAGAATTTCTTTTATCTAACATAAGTTAAAATAGTTTTAAACATTTATGTTAATCATTTGCCCATGCATATGTATGCACTACTGCAAAGAGATATATCATGTTGTACTTGCACGTTGCAAAGTCATCTCCTGAAAATTTGGCCATTATTAACCTTTTCAGTGACATTCAGTTTCAAACATTTCCCACTAACTCCAGTTTCTTTTGTGAAGAACTAAAATGAGCTCTCGAGTGCTCAGACTATAAATAACAGCCTCACAGAAGGAGGAAAAAAACAAAAAGAAAGCTTCCTCCAGCTACAAAAATCAACAAAGATAAGTCCACCAGCAGTCATTTGTCTTCTGTCGAAATTGGTGTTGAAGCCTCCTTTCCATTCTTATCACACTTGGCAGTTTGTGTTATGTTCATATGCAGTTATACAATGAGTGCCCTTCTCCCTGACAGCTGGGCAGCAACGAAGGAAAAGACACACATTCCAGGAATGGATGCCCTTCTGGAGACTCGGAGGCTTAATGTCACAGAGATGCACATAAAGTCGTATTATTTCCACGGCGATTACCGTTGGTTTAATCAGACACAAATGTGCCTGCTGATGACTCCAGGAATGAAAACAAACACAAAAGCAATCAACAGAGCTGCAGCAGGATTATGGTTTTTTTTAAGAAAAAAATCTATTTGTCTATGCAAGAACACCTGATTCAACATGTGCATATACATCGTCGGGGTTCTAGGAAGTAGCAGCTGTGTTGACCGAGGTGTTTTTTTTTTCAAAATTTCTCTTTTGATTAACCTTTTAATGACAAGAGACTCCACCAGCTTTCATCTGAATGTGACTGACCTGCTAACACAGGCTTTTCTGTTTCAACAAAGCTCCACAATTTTGTGCTCATCCAAATATGACATGCACATCTGCAGAAAGGCAGTGATAAACAGTTGCCAAACACTTCACATGACAATGAAACTTTTGAATGAAGCCTGCTTTATAGTTTTGCTGCACAAAATGGGGAATTTATAATTACTAGCCAGCTTTATTCACAAAAAAGTTTCTTCAAAAATTAGAAATTATGCCACAATCAAAATTCCCCCACCACCCCACATGCTACATATTACATGCTTTTCAACTAACATAAAGTATAAAGCTTCAAAAAGCATTCACGCTGCAAACATTATGTTTAAATGATAAAAAAAACATGCCATCTTGTAGTGCTTAACAACAGTCAGAGTGAGAAAGAAATTACACATTAGGAACTGCATTAACTGTCACTGACAAAACAATTGCTTTTACCTGCAATCAGTTTTTCACTACAGCCTTCGCTGAGTGCGATGATTGCAGGGATAAAAGCACAATTCCGTCATCCTGCAAGCCATTTCCTGGTCTTAAATCGTATTTGCTAAAACTGCTGCGCTGAAACAGAGTGCAGACACAGTAGGCAGCGGATTGCAACATAACCTCTCTCACCAAACCCGTTCAATAACAGGTTAAATCAATATCCTCTCGCCTTTTCTTTGGGAATCTCTCCCCTGTGAAAGCAATGCCTAATCTACAGAAAATATACAACAATTAGCAAAGTTCAACAATAAATTATGTAGAGTGGGTTGCTGAAGGATCTCACAGATACGTCTTATTTGGAAAATGGATGTTTTATGAAGGTAGTTTCATTACCACAGGTCAACGAAAGGGTCATAAATTTTGCTTCATATTAGCTTGACAGCACGTGGAAACAACATTTTATAATTCATGGGTAAAAAAATACTAAAAAGAATTATAAGAGTTTATCCAACATGTAAGATTATATGTATAGGCACTAAAATATAATGGATTGAAAAGGTTAAAACAAGGATGGTTATGTTTACTTTGGGCAGATTTGTTATTTTTTTCAGATATTTTTGCTTTTAGGATTTTAAAAAGATATCTTCACACCTTCACATGTGTTGTCCTCAAAATCTTTTCAATAAGCTGCCAATCTGTGAGCCAATGTGAGCACAGAAAGACGGTAATCAACACTTTTAAGGACCGGGATGTCTGTTTTCATTCATCTTTTGTTTTTGTTGGCTTTGGTGTTGTAAATGTTACAGTTTGCTCGTATGAGGAGAATCAGAAACATAATGAAGCATAATTAACTTGTTTCCCTAGACAACTTAGGCCCTGGAGCATTAAATGTTGCTTTTATAGACAAGACTAGCTACTGAATTATAAATCACAATATCGCACTCGAAGCATAAAATACTATGAGGTTCAGCCATAACTGGAATCTAAAAAAATTATATAAAAAAATAGACTGAAACGATAATTAGGCCTCCAGGCATTTTACACAAAAATCCATCTGACTTAAATGTGCTGTGATGCACAAAAAATAAAAACAACAGACTTAAAAATGTTGAGAAATGCAGTTAATTTTATGATGTCAAAATTCATGTTGTGTAATCCATCATCTATCATTTTCATTTTAGCAGTCACCTTTTCAAAACCCACCAATATATTAGTACCACATGCAGAGAAATGGTACCATCAGCGAGAGGGATGATAATACCCGAGATGTGATCAAACCATGTTCATGCTGAGTAAAACTGACAGGAGCAGACAGTAATCCCTGCTCATCCCACTGCAGATTGTGACTGTAATCTCTGATTAATGTCCAGGAAATGTCCTGAAAATGTGATCATGCACAAGGGCAGATGTTGCAACTTCTCAAGCCATACGTTGCCGTGCACTGGAGATTTTTAGATACATGAATGGATGCTCATGTTCTGAGTCTATCTGAATCTAGTAACCTGAGGGAACAGTGCTAGAGAGCTGGCTTGTCAAAGACAGAACACTTTATCTTTTTTCCATGAGTACATTTTTTGCTTTCTTCTCTTTTTCCTCAAAAGATTGCTGAAGATAAGAAAGCATGGGGTCCGCGTGCTTCCAGAGATTTTAAGTTTCACTACACATTAAACCGTTCCTCAGCTTAAGAAACAGAAATATGACGTTTTTTTTGTTTCCTCTAACTTTTCTTTCATTGTTTTTCAGTTTCAAGGGAAGTATGTAATGTTGTTTTTTTTAATGTTTATATTTTTAATTAAAAAAATGGTTTATTTAAAAACTATTCCATTGAAGAAAATGAACATTTACAAATAAATAGAAATTCTAAGTTGTATCAAACAGAATATATGAATGCATTCTTGTTTTGTATGCATTTTGCTATGCATTTTTTTGCCTCCATTTCATGTTTTAATCTGACTCATAATGGGCCATTATCACAGTACATTCAAATTAATGTTTTTTCATAAGTGATTTCCTTAATTATTACTATGTATCGTTATCGTAAACTATTAAGAGCCAGTTGTGTTAAAGCTGCAAGTAAATGTCCTTTTCTTCTACTGATCAAGTAGTGAAACCGTAAAAAAGAAACATAAAACTGTACTGGACAGTAGCAAAGCCTTGAACAAAGACTTAATGCACTCCACTGAGGCAGATTCACATCCCCTCTAATGGATCATTTTTCACCTGGCACCTTGGCTCTCTCAAGATCAACTGAGGGGGATCAGCTTTATTGACTCCTTTCCTCTTCACTGATTCGGATCAATAAGAATTCCTGCATTATAAACCACTGGTATAGTTTCCAATGTTGCTGCTTCTCGTCATTATCCCGTTCTTGTCAGTTGAAATCAAATTAATGAATTACGCTGATATAAGTCATTAGCTGAACAATAGTGGTGTCTTCACAGAGGGCAGCTGTGTAATGTTTTAAGCAAAACTCCACCTTAACGTTAGTTTGTTTACATTGTATTCTAATTAAAAGTGATTGATTGTTAAAGTATCATTGTGTCCATTTTTAATCTTGGCCATAGCATATAAAATGACGGTTATTCTTCCAAGTTGTCTCCATCAATGCCCAGATCTATTCCCAGAGTGAACATTGTGGAAGATGATTCATTGACATGTTGAAATAGCAGTTGGAAGTCTGGGAGATTGTTAAAAACTGCAGGGGGAAAATACATGCGTCGTATCAGTATGCAATACATCAAAGATGCTGAGATGCCTCAATGATGCGCTCGCTGACATGAGCAAAGCAGCACTCTTAAAATGCAAAATCTTCCTCTGCAATAGCTGAAATGCAAAACCAGCAGAAAAACAAACAATCTGGAAAAAACAAAGGAAGAAACTGATCTCACTGGTGTGAGGAGCCTTCAAAGAAAATTGTGCTTGCATTGAATTTGCAACGACAACAATGTCCAGATATCACCAGTTTAAGATGATAGGGGACGCATGTCTTATAAACAGTTTATTGACACCAGCATCAGACACTTGGGAAAGGATCTCAGTTGGTAATATAGTAGAGAGTTTTGGGTGTGGGGATGGTGGTGATGGAGCAGGGTTTGAGGTGGGGTGGAGAGAAAAATACATTCCCACTTTACCTGCGGCTTTTCCAGTCCTTATTATAGGAAGCTGCGCTAGGTTAACAGCACAGGGATACCAATATACCTGTGAGGATTATTGGCAATACGCTCCCACAAAACATCTGCAACAGGCAAATAATTGTCTTAAGGTGAACAATAATAATACCACGTTGTCCTGGCAAGTGGGAAAGTTATTACAGACCAAATAAAAATCTATTCTCCAACCAATGTTTCATTTATAAGATGCCTATATGAGGCCTGTTTCTCTTGGTTTATATTCATGGTTCACACACAAAAATGCAAAGGTGAAATGGGATTTTGCTCAAGGAAGTGCTTGCCGGGCAACGCCAATATGCTTTTAACACAGTGGTACAAGCACTCTCCCCAGAGTGAGTCAGGATTTTGTGAATGAACCCCTCCTTATCTGCACGGCTTGGACTGCCGATCAGTAAATGCTGCCTGAGGCTAAGTCCTCTCTGCGGCATGCAAAGATTCAAACACATTTGCAAATGAGCCTGTTTCTCCAATCTAAATAAGCTGGGATGTGGAGAGCCAGGGGTAAAGCATATTAGACTGGCCTGGCTCAGCCATTACTTGGTGGGAGCATGTATTATTGCCTCAGGTTAGTAAGTGAGCAAGGCTGCTGTGACACTGAGAGAATGAGCTTGTATTTCTAACCACGCCAGGTCATGTTGCACTTGGCTGTGACTCATGTTAGGTTAAACAGATGCTGGGTAGCAAAAAAAAAAAAACTATCAGGTTAATCCATTGTCAGAACAGTAAGAGACTTATAAAATGTTTGCAAGCTTTGATAATAGATAGGATGGGATTGCTTCATACTTCGTTAGCCGTTAATATCTCTCTCATGAAGAAAAAAAATACTAGTTCTAAAGATTCTTTGGCAGTTATAGGTTTACCAAGTGTCTTTTGATTTACGTTGCATTTTACACTGCATTGGTTGAGCACAAAAATGTAGACTTTTATTGATTAATCAGTTTTGATGTCTTTGTAAATAGAATAAATTTAGGTTGGTAGTTAATGGTTTAATGTGACTATTTATGTAACCTCATCTTTTATCTGTATACTTTTATCTGTTTACTTTTGGTCTCAGTGGGTACTTCACCTCAGCACATTTTTTTTTTCAGTTTCAGCATGTTTGACTTAATCCCCTTTCCTTATCAACTATGCTCCGGCATTCTTGTTCTATAATTAGTGCCTGATGAAGATGATATGATTAATATTATTGCACAAATTAGTGGTGCCCTGAATCTTGGATCACCATTTAAAGACGATAAGGTTAATCAAGAAATTTTACTCTGATTTGCTGCCCCACAAACATGGATTTACATGGAGTGAAAAGTTTACCTACAAAGTCATACTGTACATGTTATATTCAATACATTACTCACTTCACATGTTATTAGCCTAGGGTGGGAGGTTATATGGATGCTTCAGTTTAATGATAATCATCTACTTTTATGCTATATTCCTAAATATTCATAGTTTTGTCATGGGAATTTTACATTGCCATGGATGAGGAGTCTGATTTTGGAGTAAGAAGAGTAACAAGTTTAAGAGTAACAAGTTTAACAAGAATACAGTAATAAAATGGCAAATTCCTGTTTGGAAAAACCAATCAGGATCTGATCTGATAAGTCACACAAAAAACATGCTCTTTAAAAGCTGAGGCTGGGTGTATCATAAATCTAAGTTTACAGAGAGAGTGTTCCTAAGTCACAGATGCAGAAACCAGACCATCCTCTCTCATGCTAAACAGCAGGTCATCTAAGTGGTATCTAAACATCCTCTATATCAGGAGGAAACAGATCATATAATAAATGAACACTGAGGTCTGGTTTTCCTTAACTTAGGTAGTACAAGATTAAGGGATGTTTTAGCAGGATGATAACTGATACAGAGAGAAGTAACCAAAGTAAATAAGCTAAGATCTGAAATTCCCACCACAGTTTTACTCTTATGTATTTATATTACCTGAAAGCCTCATTAATAATAATGTTTTCTATGTTTATTGACTACTATCAACTTTGAAAAAGTAAATGCTTAGGTGGTGTGGTGGTTAGCACGACAGCCTCACAAAGAAAAGGTTGCTGGTTCGAGCCTCGGGCTGCACAGAGTTTGCATGTTCTCCTCTTGTTACCGTGGGTTCCCTCCAGGTACTCTGACTTCCTCCCACAGATATGACTGTGAGGTTGATTGGTAGTTGGTTGGTTGTTCTTTCTTTGTTGGCCTTATAATGGTCTGGTGACCTGTACAGGGTGCACCCTGCCTCTTGCCCAACGATTGCTGAGGAAGGCTCTAGCTACCTAGTTAGTTAAAATGCTTGAAAGGAGAAAGGTGAAGTGGAATAAAGTGCGTTACTTCATCTACTAAAAGATGCAGCTTTGAAAAGAGGTTGAAATTCACTGTTTAAAATAAAAGTGTTTCTTTTTAAATCTCTATTTGGGGTAATTGTTAAGTCTTTCACAATGCTAAGAACATATCTGCTTTTCAATTACATGTACGCATATTTTGCATTTTACGTGCTTTTTATGCATGTTCTGAGAAGTTAACACTATACATTACAAGCTGTAAGTTGTGAAAAATGGAAGGAATGATGTAGGGATCACTTTAACTGGCTGTTAGCTCAAAGAGTCCTCAGCGTTAAATATGGCAATGTTTTGAAGACTAGTTTCTTTCACTGTTTATAGCTTTAACACACTGCAAAACTGGCAGCGTTAATCCTGTCTAAGTTCTTTAATATGCACCCTATGGATCTACCAGTAACAAGCGTAGTGCATGCGAGTATGCATATATTGTGTTAAGCAATGTTCAGGAGACTATTTCCTTCTAATTTTGTCTGGTGGGGATCTTGTAGAGGGTGAATGTCCCAGAGTTATTTTTTTCCCTGCTTATAACTCATATTATCATTCTGTTCCTTCTGCTTCAGAGATGTGATTTAGTACAATTATGACCAAACCAATGTTGTTTTCATGTTCTAAGTCTGGTTTTGAACAAATAACATAATAGTCTTTTTTTTTTCTTTTATGAATGTGCTTCCTGTGACTGCAGTATTTGTAGTGGTACCGATTAACAATGGCGTTAATAAAATGAATAATGACCCAATTAGGTAAAACAAAAAAGGTGTCAAATGTCATTTGTTAGTGCGCAGTTGGTTCTTCAAGGCTGAACCCTGTTTTTTGCACTGCAAACCCCTGCCAACATGAACATTATTATCTGGTTTCTGCCTTGAGCCATATGATGCAGTTTTGACACCCTTGTCTCAGAGTTTCCCCTCAGTGGAAGCCAAAAAAGGGTCAATTGAGGAAAATGAAGAAAATTGCAATTTAAATATTCATAAGGCTCTTTGTCTTTCCCCTCCCATTGGTGATAGAAAGAGATTGTGCTATTCCATTGTGGATTTTGGCAATTACCTCTCCCTGTAACCTCACTGTGTCCAAAGTCACCTCTGTGCTCTGGAGAGGCATGGGCAACCTTAGCATAATTGTGAGGTTAGAAGAGGATGCCAATAGATTGGATACTCCTCAAGCTGACATCATTTCACGTTAGTTGAATAGAGGCGGATAGCTGCAATGTCTACAGAGAATTAATTCTAATGCTATGGCTGTGCAGTCGGAAGCAGATTACATTGTATAATTGCATATCTAGCTCTGTCATAACGAGCTATTGAGAAAGCTAAGCGGAGGGTCTTGATGTCAGGTAAAAATAATTTTGTTTTCACTTTACTCACCCTAGTTTTCTCATGATTCAATTTTTGGGAAACATATATGAACTAACCCCCACTCTTCCCACCTTTTTCCCCAAATAAATAAATAAACAAACAGTGTGATGGTCTACCATCTTGGTTGGGTTTAAGTGGTGATCAGTGGGGAATGTGCTGCACCTGCCGAAGTGGGTGTAGGTAAACTTATAAAGTCTGTTCTGTCCAGATACACCAGCTCTCTCGGCAGCCATTTGCACCACTCTAGGTAATTATCATTCTTTATGTTTTGAGTTTTGCAGCTTTCACAACATTCCACACTTCTTCACCCACCCATTCATGGCACTACACCACTGATATTTAATATGACCACACCCCACTTTAGTTTAGGTTGTTTAATTTCTTTAATAAAACTAACTGGAAAATATATCCTTTCAGTGTGTGACCTCCTCATTTGTTACCCTCTGTGAGCCATGTTGGTAACAACAGCCTTACTCCTCCTGGAATAGTAGCTTTTGGGCCAATTTAATCTTTTAAAAACATGATGAACCTAACTATGTATTGTGACAACAGTGCTATTAGGGGCTACGTAGTTTCGATGGGATCTTGGCAAAAAGCTTCAACTAAAGGCCAACACACTGCCAGCTCTGTCATACAATCATTCCACCATGGACCATAGGGAGTCCACTCCCCAGTGTCTTTGTTCAGAGTGCTAATTATACCATCCAACTGAATTATGGCCTTGAGTGGTGTTATTAGCCATTGTTCAGGGATCCAAACATTTGTATTCATTAAGGCTTGTTCACAGGAATGATTGAATGATCAGCCAGTCTAATTACCATTTGAATGACAACAATGCATAAGAGGTCTGAATGTTAATTTTCACCATGCTAAAAAAAACAAAAAAAAAACTTTCCATTCCTTTCTGGAATGTAAACTTGTCTTAGATTGTAACACTGAAAATTAGGCATGCTATCCCAAACCACCGTCCAGTGGTGACTTACTTGAAAAGTTGATCCATGCAGATGAGATTTCAGTGTAATGAATCTATATATCAAAGGCCCAATGTCCCCTCCTGGTAGCTAGTGCAGCATCTGATGCATTTTTCAGTGCTTCATGTAATTTGTGGTCATCACACAGAGGAATTAGAGGATTTTGTATCCAAATTCAATTATCATTAGTAAATTGCTTGTGAATATTTGTTTCAAGAGATTTGAATCCCTAGAAAGTCTCGAACATCAACATTTATGTTTTGGCTCTTATAAGTTGCTTAGTCTTCAGGAATTTTTCTCTGCATGTTGTAAAAATCCAAAAGGTGTATTTATCTAATTGCTGTATTGTGCTTGAGTACTTAAGTATTCAACTTTTTGTGGGGTCAAGCCTTGTTCATTGACACCTTGTATGGTGGTGTTATACAGTTAACTACACCCTTTGTATGAGTAGCATAAATGAAAGGAAAAAGAAATGAAAAATTATTTACATTTTTTCTAAACTAAAAGCAAATGAAAAAATTGCCTTCTAATATATATATTTTTTCTAAGTATACATATTCAATCTAGGTTTTTCCTTGTCTCGGTTTTCTATGCTTTGCACCCACTGTGACACACCTGAATGGGTTACTTATGTCACATTTTGTGTCACAAAGCCCTCTCAGTGGGAGCAAGGAGCCAGTTGGCAGAGCGTCTCCCTTCAATGCAACAACCCAGGTTTCTGCATGCCCTGGTAGTTCACCCCTTTCTGACCACTCTCCCTGCCTGAATTGAGTGAACATATATGTTGTTGGTGGGTCAGTGCCAAAAAAGCAGCTTCCACCTTCTTAAGTGTGAATTCAACTTTGCATGTACCGGTAATAGCCTTTTCTTTAGCTGATTTTTTTATTCTCTTTTCTCAGTTTATAAGCTCTGACTTTCCCTGCATCTGCAAGATTGTTTATCTGCAGTTAGGATAAATGAACCATACAAGTTATTAAAAATTTGAGTGTCTGAGTGACTGTTCATGTAAACATTTTCTTTTAAAATAAGTCAGTAGATTCTCCATACAAACTGCAAGATTAGTGATGATTTCAGTCTTTGATGTATGTGTATCTCTGTAAAAGTGCTTTTGTTGCTTTAAAAATCCTTGTTTTTTTATCATTACAATTTGTGAGATTTGAAGTTAACCAATTTCAGTATTTAATTTAAACCAAAAGTCAAAATGGTACGGTTCTACAATCAATTAAGAGCTGGTGTAATCTAAATAATAATAATACATAATAATAATAATAATAAATTCAACTAAACAGAACTTCATTGATATTTATTTGTTTGCCTTCTTCTGCCATCACAGTTCCTCTATGCACACACAAAAAACAATAGGATAAAACATTTTATGAAGACAATTCAACTTAATAGGCATTCAGGTCAGATAGGTAATGTGCAAAACATTTTGATTCAACTCATACTATGCTACTTCAAACAACTTTTTTAAAAAATAAAATAAAAGAAGAAATATATACATTGGGGCAAATCCCTTAAAGCATGGGTGCCCAAGTCTGGTCCTTGAGATCTATGATCCTGCAACTTTTAGATGCAGGACATGTCCGACACACCTGAATCAAATGCCTAAATTTCTGCATCTGCATGTCATTCAGCCCTGCAGCCTTGCAACGAGCCAGTCGTTTGATTTAATTGTGCTGGAGAAGGGATGGATCTGAAAAGTTGCAGTATTGTAGATCTTGGGGACCCAACTTGGGCACCCCTGCCTTGAAGCAATCTACAGGTTTTCTCTCATTTTTGCTTCTAAATTCAATTTATACAATAACATAGTATATGTGTACAACAAAAAGGTTTGATTAAAACTTTAACAAGCGTCTCTTGAAAATTTGAAATTAACAACATGTCTGCCTTAGTCCGTCCAGTACTACACTGTGAAAACTCATCAGTTTCTTCCTAAAAGAGTGTGTGTGGGCATGCTGGTGAATGCACATGTACACACATGTACATGACCCTGCCATGTCAGTACACTACATAATCCACATCCTGGACAAGCACAAACCGCAGTCTTCCAGAACACTGCAGAAGGTAATTACAAATTAGGCCAGCCCTTGGATCATGTGGCAGGCGGCATTCTCTAGCACATCCCATCAACCAGAACCTCCCTGGCCAAAACAGGCTTAGACCAAATGAACAATGAATTACACTTCCCCGCTGTGGCAAAAACACAAGCTGGCAACCCGCACTAAGCCTTTTGGGGGCTGCTGCTGTTGCTGAACGGCTTGCTGGTGAATTTGCAATAGGGGTGACTTGGGTGGACTTTACACTGAGGGTAAAATGAAAGGAGGTGTAAATTCTGAGTCGGTCTGGACTTCTTGTTGAATCTGACATGCATGCAATATGCTTTGGTATGCTCTTTTCTATTGAAGAAAAAAATAAGCCAGAATATTTCATATGCAGATAATGGCAGGTCACTTTCTAAGCAAATTTCTTACATCTAATTCTTCCGATGATTGTTAATAAAATAATAAAAAAAAGATACATAGTTTATTGGCAGATGCACTGCTTGCCAAATTCTTAAACTCCCTTTTTGGTTGTTAAAATGTGAAGGCATAGCGAGAATACAGTTTGAGCTTGTCGATGTGCGTCCTCCTGTCTTCACGGTCATCTGTGCTGATGATGTGTTCAAGGTGGCACTGGAGCTTGGGGACAATGCACTGGGTGAATACGAAGGGGAATATCAAGCCATCGAGATGTTCCAGTTCATGAAGTGTGCAAATCAGGTGACAGGCTAGGGAAGGAGATTAGAGGGGAATGAAACGGCAAGGCCAGGGCCAGACTACCTCATCTGGGAGGAGAGAGGAGGATTAAAGGGATAGAGAGGACAGACAGGCATTGAGGGAGAGTGACAAAAGGAGGGTTACCTAGACAGGGTTACCTAGACAGCGTAAAAATAAAAGAGTAAAAAAGAGAAAAAACAAAGCTCAGAAGGATGCTAGGTAGGTTGAAGTATAAAGTAGACATGGCCTGACCTTACTTTCCCATATCTTTTACATCTTTGGAAAGCAGACTTCAAGGATACAGCTTACACTAGTTCTGACTATCTTCTTCCCACAGATTTTTTTCATAGCTAGTTGCAGCATGAATTAATAACTATCCAGAGCAAACATGATACATTATACATTCGGTCCTGCCTCAGAAGAGATAAACGAGTTTGTACACAAAGTCGTCATGCATGTCATTGTCGTCTTCGGCATCAAAAAAGGGGGAAAGGGGGACAGTTACAATAATAGTAGACTCCCCAACATCAAGGTTTCACATGAGGTCTTTGTATGGTGGTATTTTTTTTTTTCTGCACCCCATTTTGGTCCCCATTGCACCAAGGTATGAGGATTTGGTGAAAAAAAACCTAAATCTTCTTAAGAGTTGCCAACATTTACGGACAAGTTTTTGGATCTCATTCCACTCTCTTTTTTATGTCTACTTCTCTTTGTTTCTTAAATTTTCCATCAGATCTCTGGAGTTTTTTTTTTTTTTTTTTTTTTTACTGACTGGATGCACGTGAAGTGCTGCGCTGAAGTGGTGATGGCAGGAAGTGTGCTAACAACAACGCCTAGAAATTCACTGATGCATCATCAAGTGCATTTTAATTTGCTCATTTAATTCAACGTCCTCTTTCCAGAGAGATCAGAAGAAATTAATTTTTTAAACTTTGTTAAAGGTTACATCATATTTGTGTGAAATGATTAGACACCTGCATTCACAAAGTGCAACGATTTTACTTTAGTAATATATCTCATACGGTTTCATTTGTTCCTAGTACAACTGCAGTTCAGGACATATCTTAGCTATGCACTTTTTTTTATCACATACCATCTTTGCTCACAACTTAAAGGCTTGACTGATACTGTTCACACTTAGAAATGATAGTGAGTGAAGTGGAGGTGGGGTTTTTTTTCCCCCCATGATTTTTTCTATAAAAATATGAAACTAAAGAGGCAGATTTGCTGAGTGATTTGATAAGGGCTAGGGAACGGTGTGACTGTATGGTTGTGTGTGTTGGGGGCTGGGTAATGGTGCTTCTCTCTATTAGATCCCATGATGTAATCCATCTTCTGGATAATTAGCAGTGAGGGGATAGAAGGGAGGAGGTGCAGGAGCTGGCGAACACTGTTACAGATGAAGGCTCTTTGCCTTTACAGTGATGGAAGTTGTGTTTAATAAGTGTGAGTTATGTCTGTGTCTCAAGGCAAATTCTTCTACATTACCTGGATACTCCCACTGTCATTGTTAATCTAAAAGTAGCTGGATCTTCCCTCCATTTTCTTCTTGATATTTTTCCCCCAATTTTGCAAAGCTTTATTTTATTTTTTAATTTTTAAAAAGAGTGAAGCAATCCACAAAAGTTGTGATGCAGGCTTAGGTCTGGCACAGTTGACCCTACATTGCAATGCATCCATCCATTTTCTTAACTGCCTCATTCAGTTCAGAGGTAGCGGGTAGCTGAAACCTATCCAAGCAGTAATCAGGCAAGAAGCTGGGTACACCCTGGACAGGTCTCCAGTCTATCACAGTGAAACACAGAGAGACAAACAACCAGACACATTCAGTCATAAGAACAATTTAGAAGGAAAAATAAATCAAACGTGCATGTTTTTGCACAGTGGGAGGAAGCTGGAGTACCTGGAAAGAACACGCTAACATGGGAAGAACATGTGCACACTATATATACATATATATATATGTATAATATATTGTTAACATTTTTGCATTCACACACAGCATGGACTCAGAGTTGGATTTAGTTTTCCACACAGGCACCAAATGCACAGTAACTCACACCTCCATTTCTATACTACAAACTGATTACGGCGTGTTTTATATTCTCTTTGGTACAATATAAGTTTAAGAAGTAGGAGATAATATTAACGTTTAAGGTTCCTTGGAGGCTTTGGAGTGCAGTGAAGACTGCATGTGAACTGAATGCCAATGTCCTTCTTTGCAGGGCAAGTCCAGCTTTCAGATTCCATTGTATGTTCCTTGATAGCCCCAAAAAGACCTCTCTGACACCTCGATTCGCATACTGCCTCAAGCTCACATGCACCTAAACTACACCTCTTCGGCTAGATGGAATCCTGATTTATTCCTAGAGCATTGGATTAAATAAGTGTATAGTGCTGACCAGTGACAAACTAAGGCTGCACAGCAAAGCAATACAGGGCATGTTTCACTTTCCCACAAATACTTACCAGGTTCATTTCAGGTAATTTAGATGACCTGATGCATTTTTAAATGATGTCTCCTAACTGGACTGGCTGTGATTGTATGTGTGCCTTCAGCAGTGGTGAAGAAAGTTGTTCTCCCTTCATTCCTTTTCTTTTTTTTTCTCTTTTTTCAAAAACCGGCTCATTAATCTCAACAACATCCATCCACATGGATGTCAGGGCAACCCAACATATGAACATGCATGCTCGTGTGTCTGTACACTTCAGTAAGTGTATGCACTTTGTATTTGTGCTTGCACCGGCGCTATTGTCAGGCCTCACGGGATGGGTCAGAGGGAAGAGGGTATTAATCAAGACAGACAGGAGCAACACCCTGGCGTCCATAGGATGATGGTGTAACTGTGAGCTTCAGGTCCCATAGCCCAGATCTCCTCCTCTGATCACAGCTCCAATTAAGACTCAAGCTGTTCATTCGTCAGCAGAAGCAGGGCAGACAACCTTTTGTGTCCTGGCCTTACATCACTCTCTATTACATGGAAGCCCAGGAGCATTTACGTCCAGCTCAGTTTTGGTAAAGCATGAAGTCAAGCACACTTGATCAATTTTGAAAAAATGGCATATGTTACTATTGTCCTTTTCCTTTTCTTTAAATTTAATTTAGTCATCATTTGATAATTTACCTTTCAGATGGACCTTTTTTTTTTAGATTGAAGGGGATTGGCAGTAATTAAATGGCGCGGGCAAAACTAGCCATGTATAATTGTTGACAACACAAATCATTACTTAAGGATAATTCCATGCTTCAATACCACTTGTCAAATTGCCAGGCCTCTTTTCAATCTCTACCCCCCACCCTCTTCTTCTCCAGACAGCACTAATGATCAATTCCAGACCTCAGCATATTTATTCATGAGTGAATTACACCTAGTTCCTTTTTGAGGCTGATGCATTTCTTGAAGCATTGTGCGACGCCTTACATCCCACACTCCTGGCTTAGATAGCATTTCTCTCCTTTGCTTCTCACCACCCTGCTTTGTTGAACTTCACATGTGCACACTTTCAAGTGCATGCATGGGCACAAATGCACACTCTGGCTTGCTTCATTGTAAAATCGGGTTTATTTTTATTATTTTTTAGGACCTTATTTAGTCTGCCTTGTATGAATTGATTTATTCAAAGTGAGAGGGAAATGTTCTACATGTGAAGCACTTCGGATGTACATTTTATTTTCCTGCATGACTCACCATCCTCCTCTTGATTCAACGTACATGTGCTCAGACGCAACTTACAAGTACATGGAAGTGCCCTTGTGTGGAATCTGAGTCAGTCAGTAAATGATGGTAACATTATGGTACTGAGTGCAAATAACTGAATGCTTACAGATGCTGTTGTCATGTAATTTTGCCCATATGTTGATGATTATTGATAGTGTCCCAATGATGTTTTTCTTTATTAAATAGGCCAAATATTATAGAAAGGTAATCTTTCTAAACTCAAGATAGATTTTTTTCTAATTAAACAATTACAAAGGCAGGGAAATAAACTTTTCTTATGAGCTGTTAAATTAGCACATTGCTGTTTATTTAACACTGTGAGAAGAACTTATCCTTCCTTTATGATTAACTTTTATACATAATTGCGGTTATTATACATATGCACTGTACACCTCAGTCTTCCAATACAACTCTGAGTCCTGTCATCTACAGGAATATTCTAATGATGGTACAGTGGTGGGCTGTATGAGCGATGGAAAAAAAAAACAAAAAAAACAAACTTAGTCCAGAAATCTAGTCAGTCAGTTTGTGGGATGGTATGGAAATAATCACATCAAGGAGAACTTCAGGAAGAACATCGAAAAAAAAAGAAGAAAAAAGCAAACTCTACTTCTCAAGTAAGCCAAGTCATTAAATGCCTGCACCAAAATGTTGCAAATCATCTGTAAGTCGGTTGTGACGTGCAATGATTACAGCCATGTTGGGACAACAGGGTCAGAGCTATAGACTCCAAGAGATCAGACAAACAAATAAAGTCACCTGGTTCTATGTTAGGGATCTGTCTGGAGAAAAAAGAATGCTGCACAAGCAGCTAAAGATAATGATTCTTTACATCCTCTACACAACACAGTGAAGAAACAACAGAATGTATTCAGTGTGACCCTTCTTCAAATTCAGAGCAAGATAGGAAGGTACCAGAGATCATTCCTGGCAGCAGCCATTACCCTCAGGAACAAAGCATGATCATCATCTTGTTATTAATCATTTTTTTCTTTTTTTTTAAAAAAAGAAAAAAAAATAGCCTACTAAAGGAAATTCCCTCCTGGATCAATTACATATTTTTAATTTAATTTAATAATCAGGTCATATGTGTTTTTCAAGTTTCTATTTAATAACTATAAAACTAATTTGCTGCTTTTTCATTGTGTTTTCTTTTGTTACATAAGACAGATGTTGTGAATTTTCTCACAGTACAATATTCTATTTAGTGAACATTATTGCAAATTACACAAATTGTAGGCTATTGACATTTCCAAATGGGAAGAATAATTGCCTGCTCGTTGCTCTCTCATTGGATCGACAGAGGCTCAGAAAGACCAAACTTTGCGAGATTAACAAAATCACTTTGTTATCCTAAAATCTCATGAGAAATCCCATTTATAATAAGCTGAACTTGTTAAGTATAGTAAAGATGACCATATATAATCCACTTACAGACATCATCAGTATATAATTATTCATTAATCCATGTTAGCTGTTGGATTTAGCTTTGTGTTTCATAACTATAAGACACCTAAAGCAAAAATAAATGACCTTTTTTCATCTCACTGCCCCTTTCTGTTTTCACCAGACTGATGTGCTGCACCATTGTGGGGCAAGCACATGATTAAATTTCATTGCCCAATTCAATCTTTGAGTCCAGCTCGAGATGCTGCAAGTCTTGAGTTAGATTCATTGCATTGCTTTTATCTCCTCAACCCCAATATTTGGGTTAAACTCAAATTAAATTCCTGCTATATTTTATATAGAATGGAGTGTAGTCTGAAAAACATAGGAATGACATGTATGTAAGTATATATAAATGCATCCATTTATCTGTGTATTTGTCCAACTATCACTCCTCAACTCTTCCCCTTGATGTCCTGAAGCTATCTCCTTCCTCAGCTGTGTGGTCGCTGAAGAATATGAAGTTTAGCCTTGGCTGTCTCGCTGGGGAAATATGAGTTGACTGTCTATTGCATTATCGTTTCTAGGGCTCAAATCAAGAGGGGATTAGATTCCCTGGGGTCAAGAGAACAGAAAAGAATGATAGAATGTGAGCAAATTTGTCTCTTAATGTGTATGCAGACATATATGTATCATTGTGCAAATTAAAGTTATAACTTGTCAATATCCCATCTGAACAGGCTCTCAGCAAGTTATTTGGTTGTTGTATAAGTGAGGATGGATTTGCTATGTATGTCCTTATTGACAAACACAACTAGTTCAATTAGCAAGATATTTAGTGCTCACGTGAATGGATAAATTTAAGTACTTATCAAAAAACTAGGACAAGACGCTACATATTACTCAATTAACCCTTTAAGACCCAACCCATGAAAAAGCGGTAAAAAAAGGAACATTTCTTTATTTGTCCCTTTAAACATATATATATATATATATATATATAT
>JBAMHX010000006.1:8226784-8241403 GCA_037177515.1 Pseudomugil tenellus | reverse complement strand
AAATGTAAAGATATATATATATATATATATATATACACACTCACACTTTTTCACCCAAGGAATTACGATTGGCTTATTATCCTCTAGGAAGTTCAAGAGTTTTAGAACTGGCAACGGAAGGAAGAAATGAGAGAAAGAGAGAAAGCACAAAGAGTTCATTCTGGTATCGTCAGCAGTGAAATAGGAGCTTGGTTCTCTTATACAAGCTGTTCACCCGTTATGATTGCATTATGTCTGGCAGCCCTCCTTTCAGACAGTAACTGAGACAGACTTGATCAGTGATATGACACTGGTGGAGAGGAGAATGATTGCTTGCTTCTTAGTTAAGCAAATACCATTATGCTGGTGAAATCTAAAAGTAGATATGTGCTTTGACAAAGAGGGAAAAAATATTTAAATAAAAAAAAATGAAAGTGCCAATTTGAAAAGTATTCAAAGGACTGGTAGCTTTGTAAATCTCCATGGTGGATTCTTTTGGAGTGGTTTTAGTTTTTTTCTTGTCTCTGATGATGGAGACAATGCTATTTATGGGTCGTGGAGCACTTTCAGATCTCCGTCTGGGCTTTTTAAATCCCAGGAAAAATGTGTTACTTCATTCAAAATGTGAAGAATAAGTAGGAATATCATAATATTTTCATGATGGTGCATTCCAAATACTTTTAGTTTAAATATACATGTAATGCAGCTTGTTTATTTATTTATTTTTTTATTTATTTTTAACGAGAGCACATAATTCAAAGACATTTGCAAGATTATATTTTTGTGTTGTGTCTTCACAGTAAAAATTCTGCCACATGTGCTGTCATAAACTCATATCATTCCAGCCAAATAGATTTTTCTTCTTAGTTTTAAAACATTCTTCAATCACAATTGACTATTTAATAAGAAATGTGACTGAAAGCTTGTTAGTGTGACTCTGCATACTTTCCGCTGTAATTAGACCTGACTGACAGATTCACCAAGCGTTTACCTTTACATTTGCTGAGTAGAATTCTGCCCGTACTACGTTATGTCTGTCTGTCATTCTTTACTTAAACATTCTGATAAGGAGTCTTCAGTAATGATCACTCATTGTGACAGTTAACAGCAAATGTGACTTTCTGTGTGATGCACATACAGGAGCTTTTATAACATCACCAAACAGCAATTTAGGCAGACACAGATTGGTGTTGAGTTGGATGGTCCTATTCAAGTAAAGCAGGTCTGCTTTAAGGAACAGATGGCTTATCTTTAACTTTATCAACAGCAGGAGTGTCAGTCGCAAATGTAATAAGTTTCTCCAGTAGCTGGGGAGAGTTGCATCCATCAGTAGCTAACAGCATATGGTGAAGGCACATTAAGGTGTCATCTCAATTTTTTTCTACTTCCCTGTTATATCAGTGTTGCTGGAGCCAAACATTAGATGCTCACTTCATAGGATGAAATTTATTTTGTGTGTTGATATTGGGTTCCCAGTTTTAGATCATCTGCTTTCTGTTTGATGTGTTTTCTCAAAGCTTTGCCGTCATTTTCTTTTTGTTTAGTTTCTCACTTTTTAATTATGATATTGAGTCAGCGTTAACCCTAAGCCCCCATCACTTGGATAATAATTCATATTTCCTACATAGCATCCCTTCATATTTATTTGTCATTTAGAGTAAATCTTGGTGTCTTTTTTTCCCCTTTTTCTTATATTTCTTTCTTTTTTCCATTTTGAAAGAAATGATCATCATGTAGGGTGTTGGTTATACTTTTTCTCTAAAACAACCAGTGCATCTCTCTCAGATTCACTGTTGTAACGTTAGAAGGACAGCCTGTTTACCAGTTTCACCATGTGTTGCATTAATCTGAATGTCAATCAAAACCTTGATTGCTCGGATAACTTTCTTTATGTATCGCATACTATCTGACAGAATAGTGTTTAGATCTAACTGATGTAGATGTTTGTGTGTGTGCTTATGTATCTAGTCTGCTTATGGTGACATGTCTCTACTGAAGCATTTACATAGAAACATCATCAGTGTTCCTGTGTGTCCAAGATCACCACTTAGATGAATAGATTTCTAATTATAGCCATCTGGACTCTAGTCTGTATACTAACTAGTTTTTACATTTAGATTATTATTTTTTTGTTATGATGTTTTGTGTTTTTTTTCCTACAGGGGGGGGGGGTTATAATTATAATCACATTCAGTATTTGCTTAAATGACATTTTTCTCTTTCTCTTAAATTTGACACCCCTATTATGAAGTCTCAGCTCTTGTATGAGCATTCACTCCACACAAAACCTTTAAGCTTTCCTATTATTGTTCCCTTTTAATAAGGGGGACTAATTAGCCTGCTTTTCAAATTTGTATTTTCCATTGTGGCTACAGGCTTTGGTCATTGATTGGCAAAAAACAATTCATTTGATTAAATCTACAGTTTGAACAAAACCCCATGAGTAAAAAACACACGAAAAAAAAAAAAAAAAAAAAAGAACTTGCATATCATCTTGTTCTCTAATGTTGACCGGATGATTTATGAACAGAACATGACATGTACAGACGAGTTGTGTGGCTGCAGTAGCTATTACTATTGTTTATTTTTATGTATTTTTTTCTGTTGGTTATGCTGAAGCTCGTTATTACACATACAAAATCACTTTAATTAGTCTATGCATATATATTTCACTTTGAAACTACGGGAATGTCTTAACTGCATTTTTAATGCCTGAAGAAAGTTTGCAGTATCCAGATGGGGAGGAAAAGACCTTAGCATCTCTGAGTATCTAGCTGAATTTATATGGTCTCCTTTAGGACAGCATCTGGTCCAAGTTGGCTCAAGGGTATTGTGTCCATTTTGGCAGAAGATTTGAGAGCGATGAAGACTACTGAATGAAATCCATGGCCTCATGAAAAATGGTTTGAAGGTTAAATGTCAGAGGTCATTAGATGGCCAACCAATCTGCCAGTTTGGCATTGCCACTAACAGTACAGACTGGGCAGTTGTAATTGAGAGGCATGTTTCATGGGAGTCTAAGCAGAGATAGGCTGTGGTTATAGTTGGCTCAGATTAACTCTCTACATCTGTATTAGAGTATGACAGGAGATTACATCATAGTCAGTGATTTAAATACTTATATATGCAGATTGACAGAAACTATTCATTTTAATGAACTACTAGATGTTGAAACAATATATAGAGTGTGTTTCAAGTGTATTGTTTGATTCTCTGTGTTGTAAATAGAAGTTGTGGATTGCCACAGAATTAAATTTCTATTACACTTTGTCATCAAACTCTAGACACAGGTCCATGATCATGACAGGATTAACCTATCGGGGGTGTCCAACATCACAGGCTGGATGTTGGACCAATATGAACCCTGCTGCAGATGTTTCAAGTCTCTGGAGTTTATATGACCTTGTTTCCCTTAAGTTTCCATCAAGTCTAGTGCACACAATATGTAGTAGGTAGCATATGATTGTGTCACAACAAGACTTAAAAATACAGGTAATGACAAAGCAGTATTCTATTAAAATACTTTAAGTAAAATTAAAAAATGAAATCAAACAAGCCAAATGGACATTCCTTAACGTTTTGTGAACAATTTCTTAAATCATCCTTTAACTTTTATAATGCTAACTGAGACATGGGATAATAAATCTTGGATTTATTGCCTGTTCTATTATTGTGGTGAAATTCCTGCCACATGACATGCATATTCCTATAGTAATTGGCAATTGTTTAGCATATTTTCTGCTTGTTATTCAAATTCTTTGAGAATGGCCTTGGAAGTCGAAGGCAATTGCTTTTTCAAAATCATTGCTGTATTTCTCCCGTGGCATTATTTTATGATCTACCTGAATATCCCAGACCAGCAAACTGTCCAAATCTCTGTTTTCAGATACACTGTAAAATGGGACATTAGTTGTAATCAAATATACTAAGTGTACATATCTTCATTTTAATCTAGTTGGCAGTGTTACTAGTTTTAAATAAGTCATATAAACTTTGCAGTGAAACATGTTGAATAAATTACCATACAGTTGAATCGGTTTAATTAAGTTTTTTTTTTTTTTTTTTTTTTTTTTTTTTAACCTGTCATTGTCCAGGCAGAATGATTGTCTGGCTGCTGTTTGGTGTTTGAATTAAGTGAAATTACTGTTTAAAAGTGCTTTCTTGTTTATTGTTTATATTTATTAGGCTAACATTTTAAATGACACAACAAGGTTTTAATTAATTTCAGTAAAAAGTAGAAAGAAACCTGAAATATTCTATTGTCATCTTTATTTTTTAATCATTCTAACTAAAACGTCTTTTATGTTGTTTAACTCTTTAGTTGATGGTGTTTTTTGAAGAAAATATATTTTATATATATATATTTTGATAGCTAGATTTAAAAAATGCTGTAACTTGCAAGTAGTTTGAGATAAAGTTATAATGTAAAAAATAAACATTCTTTCAATGTGACTCAAGGTCTGTGATGGGAGTGAAATTATTTATCTAATTTGCATATTTTAACATCAAAAGGTGGTGGCCATATTGGAAAATGTTGATATTATGGTTTCAAAAGGCTGTAACTTGTTAGTTTGAGATAAAGGTATACTGTAAATGAGAATTATCTTTAGTATGAACCAAAATTTTAATTTTAATTTTGGTTTAAAAATTTCCTTTTCAACGAATTGGTAGGCATATCTGTTTCTTTAGTGATGATGCTCCAGAATTCATCATTCAGAAAAAGAGATGAAATCAATGGGCTCAGAATTTGTCAAACTGTCTCCACGATAACCAACAGGCTCATCTACATTTTGAAACCACATTTGATATTCTTCCTCTTCTCTTCAGAACTGGCAACAAATATCATTGCTGTCATTAAATTTACAGTGTGGCAGTGAATGCCACCTCTGCCGCCTTTAGTGGTGTGTTTTTTCCTGCGGCTTCTCCCTAGAAGCCAAAATAAGACTGAAGATATATTCAAACATAGTTGTTGTTTTTATCACTGTTTTATTTACCTACATTTGTGGTATTGTGGGGCCCTCTACTACACATCCCGAACACCCCTTGCTTGACATTTGCTGAATGCTTCCACCCCGGCCACGCTGAGGTGAAGCAATGTGCTGATTGTGGATTATGGCATGTGGACTTGCTGTCACTACTAACGTCAGTTTCTGCTTCACTGGACAACTGTATGTCTTCCTACTCGAAATCGGAGTTAGCCAGCACCTGACGACGTACTTTGTCGGAAGTAAACCCACCTCTCATCTAGAGTGAGTAAATGAAAAAAAAAACTAAAAACATTCTTCTGCTCTACTTTGCTGTGGCTGCGTGCAGGACTGCTGCCACAGCAGAGCAGCCTCTGTGTTACAGGGTGATTTTTTGCAACATTTTGTTTTTACAACAAGGTTTGTTTTACAACAACATTTGGAACTACATTTATAGATACAGCCCATTTATTCAATAATTCACAATTCTGTCACAATTGTGACAATTTTGCCACAATTTTGAGACTTTGGCACCTTCCTTTTATTTTTTGTTTTGTATAATTTTTGAATGATATATTGCTTGCTTTTTTTTTTCCTTAAAGCCATCTAGTTAAATTTTACAGTGTAGATGCTTACACCCATGGACGGTCAATTTATCAAGTGAATTAAAATAGGATTTGGGAGCTGACTGGAAGCACCGGCCTGCTGCGTTCCATCTTTTTGTTTTTAATCTATCAGAAGGTGGCAAATATAATCACTTTATTTGGCTAAGGTATTTTAGCTACATGTTGCACTCATGCTGTTTTTCGCAATTTGGGGGATGATATATTCTACACATTGTACCTTTTAACATTGCAATTTTCTTTTTTTTTTCACTAAAAAATATGATTGTTATGGACTCCCAGAGTCCATAACAATCATTTTGGGGGTTTGGGAGGATTCATAAATAAATTTTGGCCTGGTATGATGAAAGAAGACAGCCTCAATAAGAAAAGGCCTACAATTCTATCAAAGTAATTGTCTGAGAAGAGTAATTAGTGGTGATGTTTATATCGATACCAAAATCTATATTCCTTCAAAACCCACACTACATGTTAGGATAGGTATAAACTACTTGTTTGGCTTGCCATAGATGTGCAAAACCTGTCGTATCTTTACAGTAGGCCTACTGGGTCACATCAACAGCTTGCTGTTCACTCCCTGCTAGGTGATCAGTCTGACACACATTGATTATACTGATATTTTAGCTCCAACAAAAGTAAAGATGTGCAGTTTGTATAAAGACCATAAACTTCCTTAAATATCCGGGAAATAATCATAACACAGAAGGAAAGGTGATGAGGTTATGATGAGTCGACATAAAGCAAAGAGGGGAAGACAGGTGCTGCAAGTGCGGACAAAGATGTTTCTCTCAGTCTTTTGGCACTGCTAGCAGGTGCAGTCCAGTCCAAAGGGAGAAATGTGGAGCTGTGGGATATGTGTAGTAATGTCACTGGGTTTTGGGGAAGTGATTAACATCTGATTGCAGATTTATGTTGTTGTGCTGATGCTTAAACAGACGTTTCCTGCAATATTAAAACTCAGGCTTCCAGTTTCATTCAAGCCCGCAGTGATAAATAATATGGTTATAAAATAAGAGTTGTAGCAATAAATAACGGCATGCATACAGTTTGAAAAAGTATGCCCCTTAGATCACTTTGAACGTTTAAATAAAAAAAAAATGAATGAAAAATATTCAAGAGATAAGATGGAGAACAGCACGAGAGAAGGACTGTGAAGCACAAAAACACAGCATTAGCTTGTCTGCCTTGCACATGCAAAATGTGTGCTTTGTTTACAAAGTAGGACAGAAACGGTTGCATTCTTGAGGTTGAATACAAGTTTTTCAATAGCCAGACTGCTAGGCAGCACTGATCAAGGAAATGCACCATCTGACGTAAGACTTTGAAGACATGTTCAAAAATATTCATCGTAAATTGCTACTATGTGACACCCTCATCATTCAAATAGATAAATACAAAATAAATTCAGCATCTTTTAACAATAGTAAACTGGAGACTTGCAGCCTCACAGTGTCCTAATGTATTTTTCTGCTTTTTAATTACCTTTAACTTTGCACTGAATGTCACTGTGTCATGGTCAATGAAAGCAAAGCTTGGATCTGCAGAGGATTCACTATATTTACCCTGCAGAGCTCTATGTACACAAAAAGCTGCTCCGCTGTGTCCCAGTGCAATACCACACTCTCTGTCTTGACCGACACCAAAGTAAAAGTGTGCATTAATTAGTCCACTGAGGCCTGCTATAAAAAGAGCCCAAGTTGGTAAATACAGAAGCAGTTGCGTCCTCAAAAAATCCCTAGTTGCAGATTAAGGCCTAAGGCCAGATGGGAAATGTCAGCTAGACTGCTTTGCTCTCCTTTTTTTGTAGTATGACAATTAAGTGACATTCCTGCAGGTCAAAAAGGAAATTGTTTTGAATTTTGTTACATTAGTGTCTTTACTAACCACCAGTCTGGTTAAAGGCTTTCTTTTGGAGTAATAGCAGAGAAATGATTGCTTAGGTTAATGCATTACAATCTTTACATTATTTATCACATCCTAATAATCTCATGTGTTTAAGAATGTTTTTTTATTATTTTATTTTGAAATGTTAAGATATGTAATTATTAAGTCCTCATTTCCAGAAAAGTGGATCACTTCCTAAAATGCTATTGAAATCACTTGTGTTGTTCGAATGTAGTCTGCCACAGGCATTAATTAAATGCTTTCACACAAATGGTGCCATCATTGCAGATTCTTTTCTTGGGGGCATCTGATTTAAAATAGGATGGTTTCATCAGCTTGATTGTAGCTTGATTCACCTGCCTGGAGCTCTGATCCAGTCTGCTGAAAATACTGTTTTACCGGTGTAATATTAACAGTCTCATGAAACACTAATGTCCACATACTGTTGAGCAACACAAAAAGTGTAAGCAGAAATAAAATAACAGTGATTCAATATAAGAATGATGATACTTCTATCTAAATGCAGTGAAGTTGTGCACAGAGGATAATTGAAAAAATAAGGTAAACATGTTTCTTAAAGATTCCAACAAACTAATAGGAAAATAAGTTGTTATAGCACAAAACTCCAATTTAAAGCTGCGTCATAGCTGCGTGTAAGAGAGAATAGCTTTGCAAAACATTTCCCATACCATCTTTAGATAAATGGTGCCCTTTTCTTTACAGCCTATTCTCACTGCTGCTTTTTCTCCCCTAGGCCATTATTTGAGAAAATAACCCGACTGGAGTCTTTAGTTTCAGCTATTATTGCGATTATCATACAGTATCTGTTGCATATTTCTAGATTATTATGCAGCAACCCTGATATATGATGGAAAACCCCAAATTTGGTTCCAACCCACAATCTGTCTTGTCCAAACCCCTTTATGATTTTTCACGCATTATTGTCATGATAACATAGATAAGCAACCCTTTTATTTTCTACTCCCAAATTTACTATTATAATGGATAGCATTTATTTTGGGGGTTTCTGTTGATGGCACATTTGTATTGAGTTAATTATTCATTCATTCACTTATTTATACTTGGAGTTTATAAACTACATGCAAAGCCATGGAGTAGACAGACGGAAACATGGCAAGTCAGTTTGCACCAATAGCCCACCACAAAAAATGTCCACACGTTCAAATACCAGCAATGGCTATGATGAACAATGGAGGGCTGAAGTGTCTTGCACACAACATGAAGAGGGAATTAAGCCGTCGACCTTCCAGTTAATGGACAATGTACTCTGTCACGGGAGTCACTGCCACCCTTAATCTGTCAGATATCGGGTAAAATCTTCAAGGGGGCTACATTTAGTTTCTACCTTTAGTCTGACATTCTTTCTCCTATAAACAATTTCCTTTTAGAAAGTGATTTGATTTTCTCCAATCACAAGTAACCACAATCACTAGTAACCACAAACACTAGTTACCACAATCAATAGTAACCACAAATACCAGATGGCTTAACAGATCCTCCATTCACACGCTAACCATTGGTTGTGCCCATTTAATATCTACCTTTCCCACCACAGTGATTTTATTTTATGTGTTATTTGAGATGCACCGAGGCCGTTACATGTGTCACAGCAACATTTTACAGATTAGTTTGTCCATTTGTTACATTACAACCACCTCTTTCATTCTTTTGCTCTCAAAATTTCCTCTTTGACTTGATAATCACCTCAGTTAAAAGATGGATGGCAAAGAAACAGAAAATCAACATTCTGGATGCAATGATAACAAGCTGACAGTGCACTGTCAACAGCAGGGAATAATCTCTTGCACATTTTATTTCTCCCCACAGAATTCCCACTCAAACAGTCCATTATCTATTTTATTACTTTTTTCTTTACTGTCCATCAACACAACATATTTTTTAATGGAATTGTATTCCTTTTTAAATGTCCCGCTAGATGCAAATGTGAGCACTACATGTAAAGACATAAAGCCTAATGTTTCACATTCATGGGATATGATCATCTTTTGCACAAAGAAAAGCTTGATTGTACCCATTTTGCCATTTCCATGCAGACTTGCAAGTTTCTAAAGTACTTTGTACCTAAATTAGACTATTTCAATACAGGTAAACATGGTAAAATGCTATAAATGTCCCAAAGGCAACTGTATCAGTGAATCATGGTAAAATTGTGCCATCTCTACCTGAATCCGCATTAGTCATAATGCTTGAACAAGTAATTCAAATGTGAGCATTCAATGAGGCTAAGTTGAGATGGGTACATTATGATTATCCTAACATAATCCAGTCATGTTAAATTGGATCAGCAACATTATTAAAGCAAGCGTAGCTTTCATTCAGTGTCACTAATTCCCTCACTCCAGGTCTTAATGAGAAATAAGGAAGCACTTACAAGCAAGTGCACAGACCGAACGGCAGGTAGAGATTGTCTGTCTGCCTCACTCAGCTTCAGTATCACACTCTATGCCTTCGTCGTGCACAATTATAAAAAAAAGCCTACCACACACCGAGAAACAAAGAAGAACATATACACTCAGAAAAAGACAGTTTTACTTGCAATCTCACTTTCTATTACAACCAATCTAAATGAATATTTCTTTGTAATAAAGGCATAATGACTTTCAAAGACAGTGTTAAAATGTTGAGGTAGAGATTTTTTGGAGGTTTTTTGCATAAGTCTCATATGAAATTGTATGTTGCCTCAGAAATTATAGCGTCAAGACTACAAAAGCTCCTACGGGAGGATTTTCATGTAACACTGAGTATCATAACTGTAACATAAAAGGGGAATCATAATGTGAGTTTCTATATCTTATAATTAAACCAATAAAATGGAGTTTGACATTAAAACAAATGACACCTCACCGTTAAGTGTTTTTTTAAACAATTAGTCATGGATTCATAGTGGCCAAGCTGTATGTACAAAATATAATATATGCTCCCTTAATATTTTACTTTTCTGTTATTATGCCTATTTTTCTTACTCTAAACTCATTTAATTTGCACTTACTTATGACAATTATCAGCTTTGGATTGAAAGAGGAGTTTTCAGCTGCTCTGGCATGTGTGAACAAGAAAACGTGTGGAACCACAGAGCTGTCCAAGGGGAACCATTCCCTGTCTTATCAAGCTATCTGATGACACACAATGCTAATTCAGGTATGAAAAGCAAACTCATTTCCATTTTGTAATCTGCCATGCATTAAAGAAAATACTGAGTCTGCTCATCTTGTTGTTTCCCTTTAGACACACTAACAAAAACTAAAAATCAAAAGTAAATTGGCAATTAAATTAATAAAAATGATTATTCATAATGCACATATGTAATATGACAGTCAATACCCTATTGATCACTGAAGGATTTTAATTTACCCATAATGACACGACATTAAGTGAACCTGATTGATGGCTTTTACACATGGGAGGACACAATTATGCTCACCCCAAGCTGCACGAACACATGCGAAAAGACACACACAGAATCCCACGCACAAGACTCGCAGCGAATTCACACACTCCCATTCCACAATGTTATTATCTCATTCTCCATGGTCTCATTTTTCACCAAGCCCCAGGGTGTGTGAGGGACAGTCAGGGTTGAGCTCACACAAGCCCCGGTTGCACAGCCGACTGCCAGTGAAGGTCTTTGTTAGTACCATGCGCAACAATGCCAGAAGAAACAGAAAGGGGGAAATTGAGAGAAACCAGATGATACTGCAATATAATGTGCTACGGGACCATACCAGCCTGCCACAGGGAGCACATGCTGGACTTTTATTTATTATTACAGTTTATAAATTAGAAGAAAATTAGAGCTGTTCATCTTCACTAATCTCATGATTCCATTTAATTAAATTAAATTTGACAACAATTATCTTGACAACGATGCAATTTTTGTTTGCATTTACGTCTTTTTCAATTTTTTTATGACTGCACATTGTTAATTTATTCATCAGCGAATAAAAGGAGTCAGATAGTTACTATCTAAATGGCCTGATATGATCAAACAAAAGAAACATGTCAACAATGATATTATTTTCAACTTCATTATTGAAATTAAATTGCCAGGAAATCAATAAAGCTCTTTAGATATGAGGTGACCACACTGGCTCTGATGCTACTGCCCCAACAGGTGGCTGCAAAGCTGAATGCACTTTCCACAACAGACTTACAGAAGATGACATTATGGTGCAGACATTGAATAATCTTAGCTTCTCGAAGATATAAAGTCTGCTCTTCCCTTTTTGTAGCTGGCCTCTGTGTTACATTTCCAGTCTACTCTGTCAGTAAACTGTAAGGTACTTGCATTCATCCGCCTCTTCTCCAAACTAACTGATCAGTTCACTGTATTCAGCTTCTTGTCCATCACTGATACCCTCTACAATTTCATACTCAATTCTCTGTACTCGGGGATGGATAACCCCTCGGTTCCACTGAACTTGAAGGAATGGGCTTGGTTTTAACAGATGTGCCAAGTTGCGTTTATGAAGCATCCCAGAAGTACTGTTGCTCGTCGCTTCTCTAAAATACACATCTGTTCTATTTTTGCGACTTTGAAACCAGTCTAGGGCAGACAAATCTTGTGTATCTAGTGGATTTTACCAGTAAAAGATAACAGGTTCAATTTGGACTTTATTTTACTGTAAATATAAATAAATAAAGAAACATGTTCTCATTGCTGGTGGCATTGGCACGAAGCCATCAGGTGAGACAGGGTTTCACTTCACATATGACACTGTAGAAAGTGTGACTTTAACTTGCTGGTAGAAAGCTGCACCATTGTGTAACCTATTCTTTTTACATCACACATCTCTACTATGAAAACATGAATTACCAGGCTCTTGTTTAATTTGGAGGTTTTATTGTTGACTTGTAAGTTTCTTTATAAAGCATTTTAAGTAGGCCTACATCAACTATGGCATGATACCATAATCATAATCCTTAAGTGAACAGAGACACAGCCATTTAACTCTGAAATGCTCCTGATAGAAAATGGGGACCAGGCAAAAAGTTAAACAGAGCAACTCCACAGCACTTTTCCACAAACCCCAGGGTTCGATGAAAAGTACAGAGAACTGGTCAGTCAGTTTGGAAGATGGTGCAAAAACAATCAGTTCATCTTGAAAACAAACGAGGTGTACAGTGTGAAGAGTAATGGTGAGAGTGCAGTCCCTTATGAGGCCCCAGTGTTGCTGACTTCCAGCGTAGACACAACTTCTCTGTCTGACAATTGGTGATGGTCTATTTGTTAGGTTGTCATAAATCCAGCTGGTTGTGCTGATTTTCACCTGGAATTTATGAAGCAGGTTAAAAAACACTTGAGAAATCAAAGAATGTGATTTTCAAAGTGCTGTCTGATTTGTCCAGATGAAAGTGGGCTCTCAATAGCAGGTTTAACCCCAAGCCCATTATGAAAAGCATCTGTAATGGGTCCTTTGTTCACTTCACTTATTGAGTTGAGCCAAAATCAGTTTCTTGTGTACATTTATGATGTCAGACATCAGGACAACTTGTTTTGCTTAAGATATTTGGGTATTTTTTTGCCACAGTTTCTGACTCAGATTAGTGTTTAAAAGAAGCTGGAGAATCCAAGATAGTTCTTCTGAGCAAATGTTCATAACATACAGCTGACACCATCTGGAGCTGCAGGCCCATTCCAATTTAGTTTCTCCAGTTATTTCTTAACTTGACTACAGGAGAAATATTTGAGGTGGAGGCAGACGAGGTCTCGGTGCATCGCGTTGTGGAGAGGTTAAGGCTGTGTATGTGACTAAGCTGCATGGTAACAGAATGGAGATGTGACAATAACTGTGAGGTCATGGAGGGTATGTGGTCCATTGGGCCACATACCCTCTTTTGGACAGGAGTCAGGGGTAAGAACTGAACTTATTGAAAAATATGTTAGCTCATTAGCTCTGTCCAAACTTCTTTAGTTTCAACCCTCTTTCACTTGAATCTGGTAATATTCTTTTCTTTCTGACCTCTTATCCCTTACATTGGTTTGCCAGAACTGACCGTTTACCTCATTGCCTCCCTCCAGCAAGTCTTTCTTTTTGACATTCTTTTTTTCAGATCAGTGGTGATCCAGGGCTTGTTAAGGATCTTACTCATCTTGTTGGCCAAAGTTGTCCACACAGAGGTTGATGTAAATGGTCACACACTTAGTCATGGTACTGATGTCATTCCCGTGTGATTCATAGAGGATATTCCAGTTTGCGGCCTCTAATAATATTTGTCTTTTTAAAATATGTTTAAAAATAGGTTTTTAAGTTTTAATTTTAATAGGTTTTAATAGTCTATGTGATGACTGGTTGCTGCTGAATGATTGACTTGTAAGTAGAAGTGAATAGAACCAGATTATGGTTCCCAAAGGAAGCAGGAAAAAAAAAGCGTTTTTGAATGTCTGCATTTTTAACATTTGCAAAAAAAAGTTGCACATCTTATTTTCTCTGGTGGGGCAGCTGAGAAATTGTTGGAATATTGGTAAAGTCAAGTGGTCAAGTGGTAGATGTTGTTGAAATCTCCAGCGATTGCAATTAATGTGTTACAATGTTGTGTTTTTAGCCTATAACAACAACTGTGCTAATGATGTTTCATGGCACAGTGGTATGAGCTATGAAGTAAACCCCTATCGTAATGACACAGATAAACTTTAACAGTTCAATCTCCCTTGTGAAATTCTTCTTTTTATACAGTCAGTTGTTCAGGATGACACCAATGGTGATTAAACAGCTCTGCAATTCTACCTCTTATTAGCTTTCCAATGATCTTGTAATGATCGGTCTTAAAGCAATGGACACAGTACAAACTGGGATGTGTTCATGCAGTCTTGTCTTTGGCTGATTATCTTGACTTTAGGAAGCTTAATCAGTTGGTCCTGCTAGTAAATAACTGTTTTGTTGTCATGGAAATTAATCATAACAATAAAAGAAATCTGAAGATCAACTTAAAATAAAAAAGTAGATTCCATATAAAACATCTAAACAGGATGATCAGACCTAATACAGTTTGCTGCTAGAATGCAGCACATTCTAGAGTAGATACTGGAAAGCTACTGGAAATATTCATATATACTGTTACATGGTTTTCACTGAAATAATGAATGTATTTTCAGAGGACTGCTGATGTATTCTTTGTATATATATATA
>JBAMHX010000006.1:8196373-8208917 GCA_037177515.1 Pseudomugil tenellus | reverse complement strand
CCAGCGTTCCCTCCCCATCACCATCACCATTCTCTTTTAGGTTGCAACTTAGGCTTTAATATTCCACTACCCATCCTCATAGTTCCTCTCCTCCTGGCCTTATTTCTGGGTTTTCTCCTGCATTCTATACAGGCAGCAATCTCTGGCTGCCAATAGTTACGCTAATGCAGAAGTCGGATTAATTGCAGTTCACCCCTCACCGGTAGATGACTGGCACCAATAGCGAGCAATCCCCATAGACTCCCATGTTTAAATGTCCGATTTCACAGTGGAAATAAATATCTTTACAGCGTGGCTCCAAAAACTTTTTTTCGGTTTAATAGGTCCAATTTTCCATCATGTAAATTTGGGGAGGGGGGGGGGGTTCTAATGCTTCGGTTTCTATGTTATTTTAATTTTAAATTTAGAGGCTTGTCCTTTTTAATTGATGTGTGTTAGAGCGCTATCACTGGTTACAGCTGCGTACGTCCTGCTGGCGCCACCGTGACGGAGCCCTCTCAGCTCTACCCTTTCATCCATTTTAAGATTTTGCGATAATGACGAAACAGCAAGATGGCAACGGTAGGACCCATCTATTGGCTTCATTTTCGCTCTTCAGAAATCTATGGGAAACGTGACGTATGCTGTATCCAGTAATTTATACAGTCAATGGTCCTATAGCACTCTCCTTTTAATATTCTATCAGTCATGTGGTGATGCATTTCACCGCATCATAAGCCTCAGATCAACTATGATCAGAGTAGGGATGATGTCCTTGACCTTACTGTCTTCTGGGATGTAAATACTGTTTCTTCACAGAAAGATAAAAATGAATATGCTGTTGTCTGTTGTTTTCTCACCATTGTACTGTTGTTTCTTCTCTTCACTTCTCCCAATCCCTTATTTTCACTGTGCATTACTCTCTTGCAGCCTAATCCTTGATCAGACAAGACATGTGAACACATTCTTATTTAAAAGAAAATACTTGGGGAGTGGCTGCGTATTGATAGCGTGAGCCTGGTGCTTTAGTGCTGCTATTATGTCAGTGGCGCATTTGGAGTGCCTTGCTAAATGGCACTTGACATCACTCTCAGGTCAGATGGATATTCTGTTGATTTTTTTTCTTGTTCTTTTCCTTCTCTGTCTTTTCTCTCCTATAATCTTTCTTCAAACACTTTTAAAATCTCTATTGCCTTTACTTTCATTCCTCCCTCTGCTTCTCCCATCTGTCGCTTGTCGTCACACATCAGGAATGTGTCAGTAAGGATTCAGAATATGTCAGAGCACCGTCTGGTCACTGAGGTTTAATTTTGATCCATCCTTTATCTGCGAATGCTCCTCTCTGTCTCATTTGGTCTCTTTCACTCTGCCTAGCTATTGTAAACAACTGATAATGCCTTTTAGTTATTCCATCAGTTTTTTTTTTCTTTTCTGCCAGCTTGATTATTCTTGCCTTGACATAGAGCTGAAAATTGATGCGAGCGCACACACATACATACACACATCCCCTGAGTAAGAGCGCCTTTATCTTTCAACTTTCAAATCCCAGAAGCTCCTTAAGTCCTGTCTTTGGAGAGTCAGCACCAAAAGCCACATCTTGCAGTCAATTTACCGGGCGCACAAGTCGTCATTATTTTTCTGCACACTGCAATGATCTTACCATCATTAAAATTCCTCCTTTACATAATCACCAAGGACATGGTACCTCTTGCTGAGAAGAGCAGTACACAAACACACACAATGCACACTTGCTCCCCTCATTGCGTATGTTTTTATATATATTCTCACTTTCTTTGCATCTTGGGAAGATGCAACAATTCTGCAGGTATTACTACACAATAAGCACACGCTCTATGTAAAATATTCAAATGATGGCCTATTTACAGAGGCTGAAGTGCTCCTCTCCCATTTCCAATACATGTTTGTGATTTTAGCAAAGGTAGCATAAAAACTCCAGCGATTCCAACCACATAATTGACACTTTTTTTAGTATAAACGCATTGTGTTGTTGCATTAAGAGCATTTCAAAATGTTGCCACTTATCATGGCCTGAAGGAAGAAAAAGGAAAAGAATATCTTCTTTAGCACAAAGTAAAGGGTGCATCTGTGTTTTTTTTTTTTTTTTGTTTTTTTTTTGGCTGTGCAATGGTGTTGGGAGAAGGTTCATGTGCACTCCTGCTAAAAAAAAAAAAAAAAAAAAAAAAGAAAAATCTGGCATGCTCCTACAATTGGTTGCAGAGGAGCGCGGCTGTGTACGAATGCACATTTGTTTACAGCCAAACTGCCAGACGGATGCTATCATTGCAAGTCAGACAGGCAGGGAAGCTTGTGAGCAAGCCGTTCGTTTGAAGTGCTGTTCTCTCCTGGAAGTTCGATCTGCCCCAGGGAAATTTGTTATGTTGTTCCACCTTTCTGATTCCCATATGGCAGGGTTGAAGGGAAAGGTATTTGTTCTTATTTGCTCTCAACATCTCAATACACATATAGCACTAAAAGGTAACTAAGCAAATACTTTGGCCTTGATAAAAACATTTTTAATGCTTCATCTTTGCTTTCTCCTCATAAATAGATAAAATAATAAATAAAACTCTACGCTACATGATGGTGGAAAAGCTCTTGCCTTTGTATCAGAGTTGAATTCCTTTCATTGCACTGAGTAATAAAAGTTTGTCCTCCATTTACATCATTACTAATATGACTTCTGAAGTCCATCCAATACCCTGGCCAGTAAATGGAGATTAGTCTGAACACAGGGAATGAAGGGAGAGTGAAAGAAACACATATGTGGCAAAAGGAGAGAAGAAAGAGCAGAGAGTCTGGACCTCAAGAGTGATTCAGTCATTGTTACTCATCCCCTCCTCTTGCAAGAGAGCTCATGTCATGAGTATTTTAAGTGCTCTCCATTCCGTTGTTCTCCTTTAATCCTGTTAGGTAACTATTTTCCTCCCTCCTCCTGAGTCTTTCTATTTCTTTTCCTTCCTCCTCCGCTCCCCACTGCCCACTCAGCAAACGGTGAGTCCCACAGTATGGCCTTTGCCATAAGAAAGAATATAGTGTGCCTAAACAAGGTAGAAAAAAAGGATAAAGGTGCCTGGGAACAGGGGGGGAGATGACAAACATGTGGAAGTGCTTGTAGGTAGGTGTTTGAGAAATCTGCTGGCCGGTCCCGGCTCATTTGTTACGGGGAGGAATGAGTGTGGACAAGAACCGAGACCGAGACAAGTGAGTTGTGAAGTGGAGTCTGCGCACAAACTGTAGTTACGATGTGCACTTAAAACAAAACAAAAATGCAAAGGAAACAGATGAAGGCTATTTTAAAACATCATAAAGTGGGATATTCAAAATCTGAGAACCTGAAAAGCTCCCTAAATAAGTAATCTTTTTATTTATTTATATATTATGCACCTCTGATTAATCTAGAAATGCAGAATTAAAAAAGTCCTCAGACATAAGACGTGCACTTGGAAGTAGAGCTGCATATTCCCTTCCCTTGTTTTTTATAGCATCTGAATGGTGCAAACAATCTATTCGTGATGCAATCTTTCAAACCTGGCTTGTAACCACTGTGCAAAACTAGCAACAGCCCATCAACCTCACCAGAATATGTTATTCTTCTCATAAAGTAGATCTGGCTCTTAATTCACACAAGTTCTTAATTTTAGCATAAGTCCCCGTCTCCTGCTCCTAATTTACATAAGGACTATTACAAATGAGAGAATTGTAGGGAAGGAGCATGGGTCTGCAGTTCGTTTGCTGAACAGAGTAGGGGCTTAACACAGGTGAGGAAGGAAAGCTATGCATTCCTGGAACTTTGTGCATAGAAAAAAACCCAAAAAGGTCACATTTACAAGGGAACAATTTGCTGGAACGATGGCACAGACTAGTGGTGAAGGCTCAGAATTGCCTGGGAGCAGTGCTCTGTCCATGCTAAATATGAGCTGTATCAGGTGAAATCCCCTTACCCTAATTAGAGCCATCACCAAGTGTGTGTAATCCCCATTGAAGCAGTCACTGCACTATCACCACCCATTACTTAAACATGCCAAACCTTCTTCTTTGCATCCTGACTGCTGGATATATTTAAAGTTCCCACTCTTCCTTGCCGTAATTCAGAACAAAGAATGGATGGGATGGGCAGGCACTTGCACTGAAAAGAATTTGCATGACCTAAAAATGCCCTGCCTGTTTCCTTACTCTATAAATCAAAAGGATAGAGAATCCCTTGATGCCTCCATTTGGTGTCCTCAAAGGTGATAAATTGATCCCTGGTTGGCTAATAAGCAGAGGCACAGGGCGGCAAAACTCGCCCAAGATTTATGCTACGGCAAGTGGATTTATAGTGGAGGAAATGTGAGCGATCCGGAGAACAAAATCTAATTTCTTTATTCTTCCTCCCAGCACTCATGGGAGTTGAGATGGGACCTCCTTGGGGAAACCTGGAGGTGCAGGCATCAAATCTATAAGGCTTTAGGACAATAGAAATGGAATTTATGTCATGGAAGCAATGAATGTGATGGAATTACCTGGGTGTGATTGATGAACATGTGTCTCCAGTTACAAAGAACTTCAATCCGTGTCAATATGCCCCTTGCCCTTGGACTGGGTAGAGCTCTGCAGAGATTTCACTAGATTTTATTCCACCATTTTGCCCCTTCCATTAAGTCTGAGCTTGAAAGCTAGTAGCTGGAAATCAATATGACGGACACTTCTTAGGTCTGTCAGCAGCTGCACCAAATGAAGAAAAAGACAAATGCAAAAGGCGATCTAACAACTAGCAGACATAAGAGAAACCTTTTAAAGGGAACTCATCTACATGACATGAGGGGATACAGTGACAGGAATAGCAGTCTTTTAAGAAGATGATCAATGCTATCATATTTTCCAAAGCTGACTGAAAGAAAGAGACAGCATATGATGGTGTAGAGTTTCCCACAAGTGCGAAAAGCAGATAGAGTTATGTTTTTTTTTTCTTCTCAACCCTCCTACCATTTCATCTTAATTTTATCTCCCTTTACCTTGTGTTACTTATGTAGTCTACTTGTATGTCCAGTTTCATCAACCCAATTAACTCATTAGATTCTTCACCCTTCACTCATTAGTTCATCATCCTTTTTTAGTGTACCCTTCCTGCCTTAATGCCTTTCTTTGCCCTAACAGCATGTTTATCTTATTGTGTTGATGAGATACTTGAACGATTAACATTATGCGTGCTGAGCAGATTATGATAGCCTTTGGGGAGGAACACTTTCCGCATGGTGGAAAGTTTTCAGCATGATGGAAACTCAGCTGATGAGAGGTAGTCAACAAAACAATTTAGTTTATACTCGAGTATTTATCATCACAGCAATTGATCTCTGTTCCTAATTTAAAGAATAAAAAACAGGGAAATTAAATATATTCTGGATGTTTGGCACTGGTATAAATAGAAGTTGACGAAGATTAAGGAACAGGCATGTTTATTAAGGAGATAATGATACCTATGGGCATATTTATTAATGTAGCATGAATAAATAGAAAAATTGTAAGCAAAATTGGCTATTTAGTGGTTACTACGTGCATTTTAGAAGTTTGAGTTTAAATTGAACACTATAATCATCTGCCAAACTTTGCATTTAAAATGTATTCTGTCAACGTCAGCATGACTATGCAAATGCGTCAACTCGTCTTACTCAAAGTGCATCTTTGCTTCAGATGCACGACATTGTATGAATAGACAAATGCTGTCGGGTGTAACTAATTCTGCATTTGAAAATGACGCTAGTCTGTGCCACAGGGACAGTTGTGGGTGCAGAGAGAGCGAGAGAACGAGATAGAGAAAGAGAGAGAGGGAACTAAAAGGCAGATCACTTTCCAAATGCTCATTTTTAGTTGTTTTTTTTTTGGGCACAGCGCACCCAAGCTGACAAGCTGAGCACAGAGTTTTTTGACACAATGGTGTCATATTTGGGGCTGTGATGTTCAGCTCACACAAGCGAGCAGCACTGCACCTGCTGGCAACATGCACACACAGGCACAAAGACACTGTTTCCAAATCACTGTGTTTGGGAGTGTTGTGCATCTCAGTGACTCATTTACTTCGCATTTTTTCATTGAAGGGATTTTCAAAAACATGGCACTCCAAATGCTGCCGTCAAATAAATTGCTTGCTTTTTTCTTTTATATTTTTATTTATTTACTTTTTCTAAAAAAGGTTATAGGTTATAGATAAGGTTATGAACCTACAGCCAATGAGCTGCTGACTTTGCACCTCCTCTCGATTCAGCGATCTTTACCTCCTTTTAGTTCATTGATCACCCTTCACCCTTTTGTAGTTTTGACTAAGTCATAAGTTTCAGTAATCAAATCGGCACTAACTTTGTTTTCAGTCAAAAGAATTAAATGAACCCAGTGAAGCAAATCTTCCATGCAAGTTCAAGTTCAAAAAGTAGTTTCTAAGCAAAGAGTGGAGTTTTTTCATTTCATTTCAATTCATTCATCCTCTATAATCCTATTGAGGGTCATGGGGAAGCTCGATCCTATCCCAGCAATTAGCAGCGCTCAGCCGAGAAGAGTTTCTTTCTCTGTTTGAGTGTTGTTGGAACAATAATAAATAATAATGGATTATTTTTGGCACTTTTGAAGGCACCCAAGGTGCCCTACATTGAATCCTTTATTGGTTAACTCCTCATTCATACTTGGTGATGGTGCGCTACATGTGTAGCCACAGCTGGCCTGTGGCAGACTGACAAAAACACTGCAGCATCCTCTCTGACCACCACAGAGGCATTCATTCACCAGCACTGCCAGCACTGAAGGCAAGGAGGGTGAAATGTCTTGCCCAGGGACACAATGACAGATTGATTGAAGGATGCAGATTTTGAACCATTAACCTTCCAGTCACTTGCTCTACCTCCTCACTCGCTACCATCTCTATTGTAACAGTGCTACATAATTACAATCACTGGTTGAGGAGAAATATGGGATGTTTTTTTACACACAGCACCTACATGATTAGATTTCAAGATAAGGTACTCATTACCCATATTAGAAGCACATTAGATGCAGCACCACAGTCCCATGATTGGGTATTTAGCATTCTGTGCTTGGCTTTTAGCTAGCTTCACACTGGTCTCACAAGAAACACTCAGCTTGCTCTTTATATCCCAGTCCATTTCCTGTCCATCATACTTGTGCCATGGTACCATAATTACTCTGGGTTTTCATCACCAAAGTGTACACTGAATTATCAGCTATTTATTACTGCCATATACCCCCAACATTTAATTACTGCAATAAAAAGGGAGGGGAAAAGTGAGAGAAAAGCAAACAAGAATTGTTTTTTTTTTTTCAAACTGCCCCCACTTGACTGCTGTTTCAGAGGTTGTGGATGGATAAGTAATGTCTTCACCTCCATCTCAACATTCTAGTAGTTTTACGAGTTGAACTGGTGTCTCTGTTGGTTACTGTTCAGAGGAAGGTCATAAATGCATGATTTATGTTTGAAGTACAGCCAGGAATGCTGATGCTACTGTCAGAGAGTAGAGATACTGTCTAGTTTGACTCATATTTAATGGAAACCGTAAAGTCCAAAGCTCTATACCCTAACTTATGGTCTTATACACTTGTGCTCACAGAGAGAGCAAGTTAACATCCTGTACTGGTAGATAGATGTTTTAAAGAATGGCATAATATGACAGATATAGATAAGGTTGTAAGTTTGCTCGCCACTAAAAGCCAACTTCACTGTTTCATATCACTATGCTGTTCCCAAAATAAATTGTCATTTTAAGAAACAAAAATGGGATTAGCTTCCAGTGTTTGTTTTTGTCTGCAACTTTGCAAAATGTATTGGCAAATACATGACTTCCAATGCAAAGCCTCAATGTGATGAGTGCAACATGCAGCTCATTAACACTACCAGATAATCCAAACATGCATCGATTACTGCACCAACTGCTTTCTTTACAGCCGTTATCTGGATTTCCAAACCACCATTGTTAAGTTATGGGCATTTTAATTGCTGTCGACAGGGGTCCATTAGCATAGCTTCTTGGGTGGCCATGGTCATGTTTCTCCAAATCATTAAGTTAATTATACAAGCTAATTAATCAGCATGCTTGGAATAGGGTGCATGAGCCAGCGCTACTCTTTGTTGGCTTGCATAATGAAAGCACATTTTTAGAAAACTGAGGGGAAATGAAGAAAGGGAAGGGGAGAAAAAAACTTTGATCTCCAAAGTAAACATATAATTTTTGCATATCAAGTGCTTTGGAAATGTAGAAAAAAAACATGAGAAGTAAGATGGCAGAGTGAAAAAGTCAAGCTTGATTCCCATTTGAATTGCTTTGAAGATGCAGAATATGGCACGCCAGCAGCAGGTGTCCAACATCCAATTATCAGTGTCATTTTAACGCAGCACAGCCACATGTAGCTAATCTGTCAATCACTGCTGCTATGACATTTGAGAAACTTGAGCAAATGTGTGTATATCAAAATATGTGTTTTAAAGAGTGATGGGAGATCTATGGGTCACCCAATTACTTTCCAGTTGTCATTTAAGTCATTAAAGTGTCCAAGTATCTGCTAGAAATGATTGTTGTAGGTTTTGTATATGTATTAGTATCCACATCACGCACATAATTGCACTTTCTTGCACACAACATCCTATTGTAGAAACAAGTAGGCATAACTAAACATCCTGCCATCCTTTTTCAGTAAGGTGGAGAAGTTGCCTATTTTTAGAAACTCTCATTATGCACAATGGAAAATCACTTGCTCAAAGTACACGAAGCCTGTTTACACACCAAATGGGGCTGTGCTGACAACACAGCGTTGAATAAAGTGTGTTAGTTTATATTTGTCCCTTCTCATGTTTTGATTCTCATGACGAATTTTCATTTTTGTTATCTCTTTACTTGCAGGGAAATTCAGAGGAGTTCTGTTCTTTCTACACTCTGGTCTGAGGCAGCAATCGCCATCAATTATTCCGAACGGGTAAGATTCACATTTTATAACCCTGAATATGAATTTCACTAGCAAAACTAAATATTCTACGATTTTTTCCCACAGTGGTCAAATGTCAATTTTCTATATAATTTGAAAATGGTAAACATGTAAACCTACAAAAATCAAATCAAAAGTCAACTAAATCAACTAAATATTGTTAGCATGGATTAAGGTTTAGAGAGACTCTGCATCTTGGGACGGTCTTTTGTTCAGACCCAGTAAATTGATTTTTTTGACAACATATCTTTTAGTATTCAATCTTAATGTAAAGTTTTAGGTTTGTAACCAGGTTAAGGTTGATCTCCTCCTCTTTTTACGTAAAAGTACATACAAAACGCAAATGGCTTTGTCTCTTGTTGTGTTCACATCAATTCTTTCATTTAGTTGTATTGTGCAGATATTTTTTCATCATTTCAGTGTTTTTGCTTCTGTATGACCGATGCTTAATTTCCTAAAGAAAGGTTTTGTTAAAGCATTATGATGCAGTTATAGCATGCTAATGGTGCCCTCTTGAGTACAGGAATCTTTCCTGCTGCTGCTGTCTTTTCTCATATTTGTCACTGTGGAGATGATGCACCCACTCACTTCTCTAATGGCATTTAGCTGGAGGACTGACAGGTGCTGTCAGCGCTTTGTGACAGTATAAATACACATGCAAACACATGGTCTCTGCAGCAGGACAAGTCCCAGAGAAAAATAAAAAAGGGACTACGGTGACACATTTTGTGACCCAGGTGTAAGCACCTCCACAGTTTCAAAATATTAGTTATTGGGTGTATTTTTACATTTTTCACTATGCTCCACTGTCACATATGAAGGAGGACTCCAGCTGCCATCTTACAAATTCACATGAACACTCTACTACTTTAAATCAGTCTCAGAATGTCTCATTATCATCAGAATAATGGTCCTCCAGTTGGGATCATTAAAAGTGCAGCTTATGTCCTCTGGAACTAAATTGAAGTTACCCTCTATCACAGTAGTGTTTTTCAGATCAGTGAGCAGTGTTCTGGTTTCCCTCAGGGGACTTACGGGTGCAGCTGTAATTGGAGCGTTTTTGTTGCTGCAAGTTCCTTCTCCCTGGATAGAGGCCAGCGCGCACAAGAACAGTCTTGTACATGTCCACAGGATTTCCCATGAACTTATCAAAAACATTGGCTGGGGAAGTGTGGGATCAAATCACGGATGGCCTTTTCTTTTCATGGAGAGACAGTCCTGCCTTTGGTTTCGTCTTCTAACAGAGTCAAGTATATTCCTAAGTGTTTCAGATAAATGAGTACAGATGGATGCTTTTTAATTCTAAATAATTCACGGATACTACATGACACCATATGGCAATTACTTTGATTTCTTTCCAGAAGTAAACAGGTGGCATTGGTGGCAAAAGGCAAGAAAATTAAAAATTAGGAGTTGATAAGTGAATTAGACGTACTGTGATGGAAATATTGCAAATGACAGCAGTACATTTATCACAAAAACATAGCCTTTTGGAGGATATTCATCCATTTTCTATACCGCTTCATTCAGTTCAGTCATGAGGAAGCTGGAGCCTATCCCACCAATCAGCAGGCAAGAGGCAGGGTACACCCTTGACAGATCCCTAATCTATGACAGAGAGACAAATAACGAGTCACTCACATTCACATAGGGATGATTTAGAAGAATTAATTTACATCAATGGGTGGTGGGAGGAAGCTAAAGTACCTGACCTCCCCCAAGCCAGGGCTCAAACCAACAACCTTCTTTCTGTGAGACCGCAGTGTTAACCACTGCTCCACTGTGCAGCCCTACTTCGGCAGAAATTTAAAGCCCTTTTTGAGGAACCACTAAGGCATTAAATTAGGGATGAATATTTAGGTTTTTTGGGGAGGGGATGATTTATTTCCTTAGCTTCCTGTGAAATGACGCAGTTCATTTAGCCAAGATTGTGCATACATAGGTGCCCTAAACTTGTCAGATGGAGTGCTTATTATAAAGCAGTCTTCACTGCAGAGGCAATTGACCTGGTTTAAAGTTGCAGCAAGTCTGGCAGCCCAAAATATATTTAAAAAGTCTGCTTCCTAAAACTTCCTAATCTAAAATAGTATTGTATAAAGACGAAATGTTAAAATGTGGCTTTAAGACATTATTACATACAATAATGAGCTAAGTTTTTGTTGGATCTTTATGCTGTTAAGCCATAATAACATCCAGAGTAAATTCTGTTTCCATAGTAAGCTACAGGGTTAAGAATACATCATTTACAATGATGTGTAGTATGACCTGTCTACTGGTCCATCCAGCTCCCTTAAAAGGTCATGGTGTGTGATATAATTCTGTTTCCATGCTACTCAGATTTGATATATTAGTCTTTAGCTGGCATCTTGTCTATTTATGTGTGTGTGTGTGTGTGTGTGTGTGTGTGTACATCTGAGCATGTGTTGTGCGGCAGCCCCAGCTGTGATGATTTATTATACCGCTTGAAGGGATTTGTACTTTCATGAGGTCACACGAGTAACATGTCATGCAGGCACCAAACACTGTTTTCCTTGGCCCTGCTGGCGACAGGGAGGCAAGCCAAAATAACTAAAATACATTATAGTTTCAAGCAGTTATTTAGTTAAGCAACTAAGTGTGCAATCACACAGACATCCATAAGAGAAATGTGCTAAATCAAATCCAGAAATCCAGCTTTCAACTGCGTCATACTGGAGGAAGATCTTATGCAAACCTACAAACAGCATTTCAAAGGCTGTTACATTTAGTCATGTCTTTAAAGTGCTTCTTTAGGGTTAACTCTATGCAAAAACTTATGATAGTATCACCTTATATCTTTGTGACACAAAGAGTGTATGTCTGCATGCGCTATTAAAATAGCAAAAAAGACCTTTAGAGTAATTGCAGGTAGAGTATGAAGATGTGAAAAAGAAAGGAACTCAAATATTTGTTCTAAGCATTGAACTGCCCTATCCTTGCAACAATCACATTATGCTTGAAGTCTATGCAATTTTTAAAACATCGTATGTATCATTTCACCTCAGTGTAATGTTCACTCCAAGGTGTCTTTTGTCTTTATAGCATCCACAAAGGGACGAATGCAAGGCGGATACCTTAAAGAAACAAGAAAAATATATTTATTCCAAATATTTTAAGCCTGATTTTTTACTTATAAAAAACACTAAAAAAAACCAAAAACCTTTAAATCCATCATGCATCCTCGAAGAAAATGCATAAATTGTTGAAAGTGTATGACTCTGCAGCCACAAATGCTGATATTTGATATACATCCACTAATTTAAAATGGTTTCAAATAATGGACTCATTCTCTCAGGAAGGCATTGTATTGATAGGCTTGTAAGGAAACTGTGGCCAGTACAATACTAAAACTTCTGTGATAGTCACAGGAACTTTACTTTGAGCGATATCTTATGTTGTTGACTTCTGCTTGTCTCCTAGGTGGGGACAAAGGGGGCAGTGATCTTACTGGTGTGTCGGCGAGGAAAACTGCAGCAAAGGGCAGCATGTTGGCACCTGCATGAATTCAAAAGGGAAGCCTCATTTATTGGTGAGTCAATCTAGTATTATTTGTAATATATATATA
>JBAMHX010000006.1:8179766-8194311 GCA_037177515.1 Pseudomugil tenellus | reverse complement strand
TATATATATATACATGTGTGCGTGTGTGTGTTTTTACGATTGCTGGTTACTGTTGAATTAAAAAAAAATCACTAAAGTAGAGTTACTGTTACTGAAATAATATACTCATGTCAAAATATCTGGTGAGACGGTCATGTCTAAGTAAAAATAATACTTGTTTTAACAGAATGAAAGTTTATTAAAACCATTTTATCCATTCAGAATTTGCAGTAGTTGTTGCTAACACTAATTCAGACTATTATATTGGGCTGCTTAAGTTATTCACTATTCACCTAAATGTTTAAATAAGGGTCTAAAATATATGGAAGATTTCTGAGATTTTAACATGACCAAACTTTTTTTTAAATAAATGTACTGTAACTCATTACTACTCGCCTCTGCTTATATTGCCTCTATTACATTGAAGGATTTTCTCTAATCTATTAATCTAATAATTATTTCCAAATTAAACTTCCTTCAACTTTTTCTTGCAGAACTATGTTCAGAGGCACCTTGCTTGTTAACATTAACATGTTTCTTTTTTGTTTTTTTAAATAAAAAGGTAGGATTCAAATGAATTACTTTGTATAATGTATGCTATTTATGTATGTGTTAGATTGGAAGCAATATGATTTTTTTAGATCAAAGATATAATTACACCAGCATTGTGTAATTATATGGTGACATTTTCAAAGCACCATAACAACAGACTTGGGTCCTCTGGAGTGACGAGAGATAACGTTTTAATTTCACAGTACAAACATATTTATCTATACAGAATTGGCAGGTGTTGCATATCCATGTTGAACATAGATAGTCATTTTACTAAATGGCGGGGGGGGGGGGGTATTTGTGTTTTTATTGTAAATTTTTTCGTAATATTTTTAGGATTTTTACATATTTTTGGCTTATTTCTAATAGAGGGGGATAGATTGAAAACCTTTATCGAATCATGTAGGCAAAGAGTCGCCTGAATACAAACTGGACCTGCGACCCTTTATTGGAAAAAGCAGTACAGATACTGGATGGATTGAAACATTTGCTTTGTGAAGACTTTCACAAACCAAAGGAAGGATGAAAATAAATGAATAATGATGCAGTAAAAAGCAATAAGGAAAAACAGACATGGGAGACACAAAAAATAATAATTTTAAAAGCAAACAATTTGAATATGTGGGAATGTCAGGCATAGGGTCAACTGATGATCAACTGGATAATATATAATTCTTACCAGATTAATTGATCAGATAGTAGAAAAAAATATAGTTTATTTAATTATTTAAATAAATAAAGGACATATACCAGTACAATTTATAAGAAAAATAAAATTAACTACTGGAACTATAGACTACAAAGCACTATGTGCTCTTGAACATCGACTCTCAGCTGTCAGAAAATGATCAGGAGCGAATTCTTAGTGTTATTTTCTAGATTTACCCAAAGTCTGAAATATTAAAACTTGCTCTGAGAAGAATAAATCCCTGACCTGAGTCTGTGTCGAGATGTAGCTGAGGAAATGCATTCAGTTGGGTATAAATATTGTAGACTGAGTACACGAAGGGCTTTTTGGTCAATGAATTATTACGTAGTCCAGTGGCTTCTTGCCAGCCTTAGAGTGTATCTCGCTCAGCTTTACCCTGCAATAAGCTGTGACTGGGGAATTGTGGTTATAGGCACAGCAAACATAAACGCCAATGATACCAGAAATCCATCACGCTCATCCCACATGTTGTGGAGTGCATTACAGTTTGACCAACAGTTGGGTTAAAAATCAGATAAAACTGGATGGAAACACAGACTACTTGGTAAAAATGCTACTAAGTAATTTATTTAAAATAAATTTGGGTATTATACAGATAAAAATAATGAAATAAAAGCCGCCTAAATCAGATGTTTTGAAAGAAAATTAAACTGACAACTTCTCGAGCTCTTTTTCTCTGAGTAAATCTTTGATGAATTATGATCAGTCTATTTGGCTGACATCAGTAGTACAAGGGTATGAAATTAGTCCACCTTTTGATTTTTTCTGCTAAGTCTCTTTTCATTTGCATAAGATAATCATACAAGTCAGCAGTGCATGAAGTTAATAGTTAATAAATCAGATTGTACCTGTACAATGAAACCAAAAGAAAATCAAAATAGGCATCTAAATGGGAAAGAGACTTTCCGCTTCAGATTGTATTGTCAAACTAAAGCAATGCCAGGCAGGTAGGGTCTTTTGGTGATTAGTAAAATGCATAATCCCCAGACTGCTGACATCGTTCTTTTGAAAAGTGCCAGTCTGAAAAAGACAGATACGCTTTGGAAAATGGATCAAATCTGTTTCAGGTCAGATAGCAGCTCGTGGTTTTTCAGAATGAGTCTCTGCTAAGCCACAACTGACAGGATTAGAGGTTGAAGCACTGTCCAGAAAACATCAGGAAAATAATAAAAAATGGGACTATATTAAATGATTAGTGGTTGCTAAAGATAAGCTTTGAATTAGTTCCTTACAGTACCTACTTCTTTAGTATATACTCTGTCTTTGAATTAGCAAAGATGTTTAGATGTCTTGTGGAGTCAATCTTATTGCTTAACTTGCTGGTAATTCTTATAACTGTTATGATTATGAGGAAACATACATAGAAAATTAATTTTATTTACATTTACTTTTGTGGCGAGAGAAGCCAAGCCAGTGTGAGTTTTTTTAATGAAATGCACAGACTTGTCTCAAGGCACTCTGGATGAGGTATTTAAGTCTTGTGCATATTTCATGACTATTAACTGCACACCAGCTTCTCATTAGATGTGTGACAGGTTTTACAGATATCCCAGTGGTTTTTCTAAATGCACTGTAAGCTCTGACTTTAAGGCACACTCGAGTAAACAAATATATACAAATCCAGCAGAAGAAACACTCATTATTACTCAAAGGCATGGTTAATGACATAATTTATCATTGCTTATGATGGTTCACATATCACAAATGTTCCCTTGAATGTGTACCATTTTATATGAATTTTTATCCTATAATCTCAAAACAAAATAAGAAAGGTCTTATACAGTGGCCATTTTTTTTGTAAATGCTATTAGCTTTGAATTTATTTATCAAATCAATATGTTTCAGTATAATATAGTCTGATGTGACTTATTAACAAGCTGTATACAGTATGAAATAACCACAAGATGGTGCTATGTCTCAAGCCTTAACTATATGAACTTCTGAGGCGTCATCCCAGGTCTGTACAGTAAAGATAACAGCTTCTACTTTAATTTAATATACTGCTGTCTCATTGACAGTTGAATAAAACAAAAATTATAGGTTGTGCTATAAAAATTAACATAAAATCAGTAATTGTTCAGACATTAAACTTGGCAATCAGCCTTTTTTAATAAACACTTTGCAATAATTTATTATTTGATATTTTTAGGAATTGCTGCTGCAACAAAACACATCTTATTGTAAGTTTATTTATTTTCCCATGTTTTCTTGAAATCCATTCTTAAAAATACTAAAATACTGGACTTACCTCTCAGAATTTCCATTCAGAAAGACTAAACTTTGGATCTGAGGAGTACTAAAGAAAATGACTCGACACAAAATACATTGGACAAAGAGTTTTGCTGTCTGGGACATTTTGTTCATACATTTACAATAAAAATTAACAGGGAAACATATGCACTTTTGATGGATTTAAGGATATGGTTAAATCATATAGTTTATATTGAAATTGTAGTAAAATCCAGTAGATGGCAGTCTGTCAATACCTAATCTTTCCTCTTAGATCTTTAACACACCCACATTTCCTGTACTAGGAAGGCAGCTTGTCATCAAGAGAAGTACCTTGCAACAACTTCTGTGCACCTTATAATGGGTTAAACTGTAAGTTAACTTCTATTGGTTGTGTAATTAGAGGAAGAAAAAAAAAACTATTCGAATGTGGAATTAATTTGCTAAAAAATAATAAAGTAAAAATAGACATGTTAATTCATGAGAAAGTCACCACTGCCTACCTCATACACATACTTCTGCAGTGCTTTTTCCTTCTTCATTCTCTCCCTTATATCTCTCACGCTCGATCTCTCACACTTTTACAAAGCCGAATGGCGTCACCACCCACCACTCATACGTGCACACACACGCATCGTGCATCGCACACACACCTCCTTGCCATCTGTTTGTGCAGCGGCCTGTATCTCTTGCACTGGGAGCAGTTGGGGAGCAAGAGAGTGAAAGAAAAGTGTCTCATGACTCTCTACTGCTGAATCCCACTTCCCCTCTTTTTTCTCCCACTGTGCTGTTGTCTATCAAATGGTCTCATAACATCATGCTGTCTGCCAATGGGCTATCCCTACGGTTGTGTCACCTGTGCACTGTACAGTTATGAAAAGGCATTTCAGCTCTGTTCATTAACTACAGTATCATTTACTCACAAATATTAAAGCACAGCTGGAGGAAAGATAAACAAGCATGAATAGCTAATTTATTAAAAGTCTCAGTAGCACAGATGGTGGAATTAGAACCTCCATTTCTTCACCCACTGAAATTCTTTTAAATCATTGCGACAAAGAAAAGAGGCCAGAAAGTGAATGTTATTTGCAAGAGTTTTTAGAAAGCAATATATTTTCTCTGTCTTCCACATATGCTTCAATAAAAAGTCACTTCAATGGGAAAATAAAATGCACTAAGTCGGAGAAATTGCAGCCTCGGCAAACTGTGATTAGAACCAATGGTAAAAAAGTGATGGTTGTAAGACAGAATTATTTTTACTGTACAATATAAAAAAATATATACATACATTTATTGAGGACAGTTTCAATAATTTGAGCAAAACTGCATCATCTTTCTCTTTGTCCTCTCCATTTAGACAGCAAGCAAAAGTGCCGTCATAACGGTTCTATTTTCAGCTAGAGTGATAAGAAATGGCAGCTATCAGCAAGGTGTCTGGAAAGTAGCATTATAAGTATTGCTCTCTCTCTCTGTGTGTGTGTGTGTGTGTGTGTGTGTGTGTATTAAAACAGATTTATGTGACCTATCACTTAGCAGGTGCAAAAGGTGAATGAATATGAGCTAATACAATATCATGAAATAAATGGGCATTTAGAGATGGGCCAGGTGCTGCCACAAGGTGAAGGAAATATTTTATTTTGCAGGTGTATTTTATTTTTTCTCCATTATTTTTTAAGTGCAGAAAATCAACTCTGACTTTAAAACTAAAGAAAGTAAAAGTACATGAATGTTCTGTGTGTTACCACAAAATCCTAATGGAAGCATTATTTCCTGAAAGCAACTAATTACATGTTAAGTAAATTATTAAATGGTGAAAACTTAGTTGTTAATTAGTCATTTTTATGTTTTGAAAATGTGGCAATTACTACCACAGATAATACTGAGTAAAAATTGCATCATGACTCAGCGTATTGTAGCTTCTTTTCTTTGTGAGCAGAGCAACAAATAATAGCTGACATGATTTATCCATTTAAATGAGGGAAGGTTAAATCCATTACACATATTGTGACAAAGCTGTCATTGTTTATCATGCAATTAAAACAATGATCATAATATAGCAAAATACAGTTTCCAAAAATTCAGAATAAAAAAAATAAAACAGATCCTCATTAATATTTGTGTTTGATATATTTTCTTCCCAATGTTCTATTTTCTCAAAACCTTGCAAGATCTGACAAGCTGCTTTTCCTGTTTTGAAATGCAATCCCACTGCATTAAATGCAGTGCAGAGAAATAAGCTTGGCAGTAGCAAAGAGCCTCATGTTTACCCCTTGGCACAGAACTGCTGCCATGTCCAGACTTGTAAATCAGGGCCATTGAGGTAGCATAATGCCGATGATTATGACAGCCAGTCACATGGGAGTGATAGAGGGACATTGAGTTATAGGCTTGGGGAGGATGCCCAGAATTGAAGAGTTTCACAAATGGAGAAGCACTTTCACTAAAAAAAACATTGGTCCCCATGCAAAAAGTAATGCTGCAGTTGGCGACAAGGCAGCCTAAATGTGGATGCATTAGCAGCTCAATAATCAAAGGCTCAAATGTTTTCTTTTTTTTACATCTGGAGTTTTCTTAGAGCTTTTAAAAGATGTAAAAAAATATATTTAAAAGAACACAATCTTTAGGCTGGAAAAAAAAACAACACCGAACCAAAATATCTTGAAAGCGGGTTGTGCTTTACTGACATGCCATTTATCACCTCACTGAATGATCTCAGGCTTGCAGATCCATTTCTTGTATATTATAGAAAGTACTGTTTGCATTCTGTTTTATTCAATAAACTCCCCTTTGTGGAAGGACGATCATTCATTCACATTGATCGTCACCCATGATAATATAATCAGACGTAAAGCCTGACAAGGCTGGCCTGTCCGATAGATCAGAGCTGCTGACAGCAGAGCTATGCACAGGTCATAAACCCTCACCTTCTCTGTTTGACCTCACATCAATTTGACTCTTTCCAATATGAATGCAAATAACAGCACATTTGTGGTGACATGTTTATGGTTATCTCTGTATCTCCCTCGCTCCGCCTCTTGTGCCTAAACGTACTGATGTTTCTGAGCTAATGGAATTTAAAAAGGTAACCCATTGCTCACTAGCGGTCAGCAACTCACACCTCTGCAACATCTCCCCTAGAGCATAAACAAGAGCATCAGTGCATGCTCATGCTTGCACATACCTACACATACAGTATGCATACCTACTACGTCTTCAGTCCCAGTCACTTGTGTATGCATTGAGCTGATAAGTACCGCAGTTCATTTTCCTCATGGCAAAGCACAGTAAAAAAAAAAAAAATCTGGGGAGTAATAATTGCTTGGAGAGAGGTGGGTTTGTGTGAGCAGGAGGAGTAGGGAGGGGGCAATGTGAGGATTGCTAAATATGCTTGATTGCCTGCTAAGCTTCGGTGCTGTGTAATGAAATATGGGTGCTGCAGACAGGCGCTCCTGAACGATAGCTTTTTTGTCACTTTCTCACTTCCCGTTCTATCAGTGCACCCTTTCACTCTCATGTTCTGGCATTTTCATCTTTGCCCACCCTTCCCCGTTGTTAATAAACGGAGTCCATCAAAGCATTTGCTGCCACTGAACAGTTATCTCGACTATAATGTAATAAGAGCAGCCAAATCCAGCTTAATTTAGTATTCCTCACCGCATCAAAAGCACCTTAATATTCGTCTGTTCTACAATTTAATTTGTAGATTCATTAGCATGAATCGTGTGTATAAAGAGAACTCAGATAACAGGGAGCTCAACAAAACTTGTGAGTGATGAGGTTGGGTTGTAGTTGCCAGGAAGTGGCTATAGTTTTACGTGAGTAAAAACGGTCATTTAGACGTTACAATAGTCAAACTAATGCAAAAACAAGGCCAATGCCGTCGGAAGTGATGGCTAGGGGTATTGCCCCGAACACCCCAAACTCTCCTATTTTCCACATCCTGGAATAGACACAATACAATAATATTAAGCCCCACATGTTCAGTCACAAAGCTCCATTACAATCATTTAGCAGACGCTTTTCTCCAAAGCGACTTACATCTGAGAATAAGAACAACACAATCACTAAATCAAACAGTAGACAACATCATAGATAAGTGCAGTCGGACTGCTGTACACTAGTTGGGCACAGGTGTTGTCTGTAGTGGTAGGGGTACTGATTTTTTTTTTCCCTATGTTCATTAGATCTGTGTTTTCGCAAAGAGCTCTAACAAATTTCCCAACACCACCTAGTGTTGAAACTTTTAATTAGTCCAGTATGATTCCATGACAGGATGCATCCTGAGGTCATGACCTTTTAATTGCACTTGATTTGAGGTCAGTGAGAGAAGCAGTTCCAGAGAATGACATTCTGAGTTCGTGTATAATAATCAAGATAGCTTGCCTGCAATCAGATTAACAAGTAGTAGTTGTTTGTTGGCTCTCACACAATAACCACCACACTTTCTGAGTGGCCAGGAGGTATGGAAAGCAAATATGGCTTACATCTCCTACAAGTCATGATTTAATGCCGATGAATGTTAATAAAATATAACAAAAAGACTATTAGCAGTGGTTGCACTGTCATACTTCAACACATTCCACCTCAAAATGATCGGCCTGGATGACTCATATTAGCAGCAAGACATAAAAAATAAAATTTTTGGTACAAAAAAATGGTGTCTTTTGCCTACAATTGCTGTAGTTTCATGTACAGATATCCATTCATGGAGATTAACATGCACTTCCGCTTGTGCTTTTACATTAAAAAAAAGTCAGCCTGCAACATTCACGCAGAAAATTGATTCTAAATTAACTCAAATAAGAAGTTTAGGGCAGATAGACTGCTATAATTATAATTATCACTACTAATCATCTCATTTAAATGCTACAAAACAGCTACAATAATCTTCTAAAATATGAGTTAAATTAAAGCTTATTCATTGTAGCTGAAATAAGGAAAAAATGTTTTATTTGCTCGTTCTTGTAGCCACCCAAAGCACGATTTTCCCTGTTATTTAAATAACCAGCTAATCATTTACAAGAAAATTAGTCCACAGGCTTGTATGGGCATGTACTGCAGCATCTGCAAATGCATTTAGCATGAGATAAGCCTAAGAAAAGCTACCCGACACATTAACTAGACTTAAGAAGACTTTTTTTTAAACACCCTTTTGCTTTCAGAAAAACTCAGAAGAGCAATTTGTTGTGGTACCTAAAGGGGAATGTAAATAAACTCGTTTTCATAATTCTCAAAGTCAATAAATAATTGTTTGTATGTCACTTTTAACTACACCTGCAATTTTCTGTTCCATCAACTCAAGTTTGGTTGCAAAACAGTTGCGGATATACAAACACAATATATTTTATAGACAAGTGTTGCAGGCTAATCTTATGAGCACTAAAATAATAACATACACTTTTATTGAATAAAGCATATACAATACAGTTTTACTCCATGATTTTGAAATGCACAAAACTAAATAACTTTTTTTTAACCTAACATGAATTGATTTATCAGTTAATCCTGTTCCTCTCTGTCTCTCTCACTTATGCAGTTCTCTTTCCTGAGATGTCATCCACAGGATGAGGCCTGCGGCAGGTAAGAAATGGAGAAGAATAGCAGATGAATTGAGAACAACACTTTTCTGACCTCAGTTTTGCATCATTTGGTTAAATTTCATGCCGTGCCTTAAGGCTGCTCATGTGCTGTGCTTTATTAATGTCTTCCTCAAAATTGTCAGTGTAGGATTTAAGCTGCCCGTGTTTCCAAATATCCATCTTTGCTTAAAAGAGGAATTGCTCATCCTGAGTGCTGAGACAGCCCACAGAATATGTCAAGTGACATCCAATCCAGCACTAAGCTGAATCGCGACTCCAGCTCAATCCCTCCCATCTCTTGACCTGCAGCTGTGCAGGGGGAGCGGACTATCTCTGGCAACCTAAACCTTTTTAAAGTGACTGAGAGAGCGAGGGAGACTGACTGGCACTGATGGGACCAGACTGGGTCTGTGCAATGCCCTGCTGCACTGCACCCAGTCCTCAGAAGCTTGATTGATAGAGTGTGATGAGACTGTCACTGAGCAAGGAGAGCAGCACAGAGATAGGCTGGATGGAGGGAGGGTTGACCAAGGAAGAGAGATAGGGAGAAATAAATTTGAGAACATGTGAAAGATGAAGTGGGGGAATGAAGTGGCTGGATGGAATGTATTTCGGACGCGTGAAGGATGGGGAAGTCGGAGGGGTGGGGGTTTGGGGGCATTGGAAAGGTGAGTCAGATACGGAACGACTGAAGGCTTCAGTCAGTTAGATATGACATAGACAGATTCAACTAATATGATGCTGCACAAAATGATGGAATAACCAGAAGATTAATTTAAAATCTAAATCACATCAATATCAATATTATTTTATTGACGATAATTTTATATAAAAATAGTAACAAATATGGAAAATAACATCAAATTGTCTCCCGTATTGAGATTAGTGCTGGTAATAATAACACCAGACCAATACCAGCTCAATCTCACCAGAAAGTGTTTGGTAATGTATGTTTACTCATATGAAGATTATGTTGAGGACTTGCAGCAGACTGTAAATTGTAAGATGAAAATGAATATTTGCCAGTAGTACATTGCATGGCAGTCTTCGTGTGAGTAGAGCATTCAGTAAGTAATTCCCACCTCCAGCCATTTGTTCAATGCTATGAGCGGTTATTAAAAAAAAAAAAAAAAAAAAGTTCTCTTATGTTTTATTGTTTGAATGTTTTCACAACTGGAGAAAAAAATGGTCTATGACCGTATGATCTAACCCCTCATTTGCTACACAGGCCTACGTTACATATAGTGTCCTCACTCTGTTGGTGATTCGATGAAAACTACACACTTGAAGGTGGCGTACCTAATCTAATCCCATTTTGTTTTACTTGTTTTACTTCCTTATATTGTATTTTATTCTTTCTTTCTTTTCAATAAAAAGGCTAAAAATGATGCTCTGTAGTCTTTTATGAAACGTCTTTGATGTTTATGTAATTTCAGCCATTGAAAACGCCGGCCCACAATGCATTGTGGTCTGTATTGACCCTTCTAATGGCATCTATGCTCACTGCTTTTCAAAATGTATTGAGAGTTATTTTAAGTGCAGTACTTTTTCTTAAAGTACATTCAGACACCCTTACACAATGGCGAGACCACATTATAGGGCACTATGTCTGGGATAGGGTGCATATTCGGACGCAGCCATAGTCAGTGGTCAACTGAGTTTGTTTCCATACACTACATTACTATAAATTTTGACATGTGAGTTAACGTTCATAGAAGTTCATAGAAGTATAAAAGAAGAACCATTTAGTAATCACTGCTGCTCTATTTTCTTTATGTTTAAATGCTTAACAACAAGTTAGTTACTACAACATAGTTAACAGCCACTGTCCAACCCAAAGATCTCCCAAAGTACTGTTTTGGATATTTTACTTCAAGATAGGGTTAAGAATATGGTATTAATTAATTGTCTTTTGTATGCAATGTGCTATACAAATAAACTTGCCTTGACTAACAGTAGCACGAGTCAGGATATATATAGTATGTCAATTATTTAACAAATGATCCACATCAGCATGGAAACAAGTTGTTATGTATGTGCAACAATCTATTATTTCCTATGAAGCAACATGTTCATGTGAATATCATAAATGGTTGATTGGGTTGTTTATTAGTTTATCAGCACCTGCTTTGGACATGATATTAGATCCTGTCGACACATGGCATGCTGGCAGTGGAAGGAATACAAGCTGAGTCGAAGCTCTGTTCTGGGAATTCCACAGTTAGTGATTTCAGACTCAATAAAGGCACCATGTTTTACTTTTATCCTAGCCCGAGGAAAGACGGCTGACTCACCAGAATGCCAAAGTTATTATTAGTGCCTCACATGTGTGGAAGAAAAACTGTGTGTATGTGCACGCCAGTGTGTAAAAGACAGAGCAAGAGGCTTTGCTCCAGCAGCAGCGGTAAGTGCATGCAGTAGCAGCATGAGGAGTTCTTATCTGCCACTTGCCAAGCCCTGACCAGAGTCCTGACTCCTGCGCCCACTCCCCCCCTCTTTCCAACAGGGCTTCTCACCATTCTGGTATAGGCAAGGCAACCAGGTGAAATGAGCAATTCCCATTCAGGGACAGGAGTGCTGCACAAACTCGCCCTGTGAAATGGCTGCACATTTTAGCAGATCAATGAACTTTCTTTCCTTCGTTCACTGCCACTGAGTGATAGCCAGGGAGAAAACAAAAAAAGAAGGGAGAAAGTAGTAAAGAGAAAGTAGAAGTGGTTTTGTTTGTGCTTTTTGTTTGCATGCTTGTGTTGCTGAGAGTGTGTGAGAAGAGGGGTAGTGCTATTTAATGATATTCGCCATGGCTGCTCTGACTGAGTGCAGTTGGAGGAAAATCTGAGGTGCTTTGCATAAACTCAAAAGACAAGCAATATTGCTGTTCCCCTTCGGAAGAAAAAGTGCAGTTCCCAGTCTCACCGGATATGAGAATATTCAGCCGCTCGACTGGAACTTTTGCCAATATGAATGATATTAGTGGCAATCATATTAAAATGCTTAGTAGTGCCAGAATGAACTTCATACTTCTACAATGATGAGACTCATATGTCATATATATATATAACACAGACGATTTTGCATAGAAACATTCAAAATTATGAGATTGAATGTGTGTGATGCAGACTAATTCTCTACCAGATAACCACTTGAATTAAATAAACTCGTTTTGTCGTTTTTTTGTGTTATAAATTTCTTTTTTTTTGTTTAGTTTTTTCTGTGAATTCATAATGATACTCTTTCATTCCAGATTATAATATTACAGTTTTATCAGGAGTTGCGTAAGCCTGACTAATTATTTGGCAACATAACAACATAACTACATATCAAGTATAGAATTGCAATGGGAATAATGCACTCTTTATCCACAGCCGACATAGCAAACACCCCTTATACCTTTTCTGACTGCACTTTATTTCAACAATGCAGAACAGAAGTAATTTGTTTGATAACCAGATCATGAAACAATCATGTACATGATTAGTTTGCAGAATATTTCCCCTCTTGAATATAAAACATGTCTGTAGATATATATCTTTGCATGTTGTTGCCAATGCCCTCAACACTCGAGGCAACATGAGGTGGTGTCTTCAACTCCTCGGCCTTTTCTGAAACAAATACTCCTCCCTACCCCTACGCACTTCCATACACTCTCCGTGAAGGCGCCCTCGCAGCTGAAAGAGGTTCCCTAATTACGAAGTAGGGTATAAATCCAGAACCTTTGCATTCGGACATCCTCCCCTCTTCCCATCTGCCTCCTCACCCATGATGCCCTGAGCTAACACAGTTATTGGATCACCATTACATTTAGGATTTTGCACTTGTTTAATTTGCTTTTAATTTGAGAAAATATCATTTACACAATACAACTTGTCGGTTATTTCTTGCAATAAATATAGTATCATAATAGTCACTGCACTCACACAATTTGCTTTACTGAGACCAAGCCTTCGATGTCCAACTCCGTATTTTACATTTATACAGACAGATTACTTTTTCCAATATTGTGGGGCAGTAGCATATTAAGGTAGGTGAGATACTGTGGTGCTATGAACTTACTCACATCTTTTGAAAAAAATCTTTTCTGTTAAATACAGCATACTTTTCAGCGCACAGTGTGATTGACTGTTTCGCTTTTCAAACAATGCTTACAAATTCAAATAGGCTATTTATATATCGATCAAATAATTAATTAATTAAAGTAGTTGATGATTATTGTAAGCCACGTGGTTTCTCAATGTACATCAGGGCTATGTTTTGTAGACCTAGTGATTTTTATTTATTTAGTACAAATAAAAAATAGTGACGTTCAAACAGGTGACGTGCGGAACTTGTACAACACTTTCTCCACGGTGGTGTCGGAATGCTGTTTGCGTTGCTCTATGCGTGTAAGTCAGCATAGTATGCACACTGGCTTTTTGGGGCTTAATAGGCCACTTTCTCTCACCTGTAATTGGTTTAAGATGGCACTTTATATGGAAACCACTCCGCATGAACGCGCAAACCTAGGGGAAGTGCATAGGGCTAGGGAGTAGGGACTCGTTTCGGAAAAGGCCATCCAGTGTGAAACATCAATCCACACTGGGAGAAAGGTTTGCCATCTCTACAAGAACAGTGTTTAGACCATGGAGGAGATACCGAGAGCCTGGGCAGTATACCAGGAGAACCCAGGAGGTGAACAACCCAGCAGGAGGACTCTTACCTGCTTCTTTATTCGAGGAAAAGCAGCAGGAGCACTGCTAAAGGATTACAAAATGACCAGCAGACCACTAATATACATCTTTCTGCTCAAACTGTTCTAAACTGGTGTTATGAGGGCCGGCTGACATTCACAAATGGCGTCTCAACACCATACAGACTCACTGGTGTTTTCCAGAGAACACCAAGATTGGTAGATTAGCCATTGGTGCCCTGTGCTTTTCACAGATGATAGAAGTTTCACATAGAGTGCATTCAATAGACATGAGACCATCTGGAGATCGCCTGGAGAATATTAGGCTGCCTCAACCTACCTCCACCATGACAGCTTTAGCAACCGGTCCGTGATAGTCTTGGGAGGCTTACTCATAGAGGGCCACACAGACCTCCAGGTGGTCTTCAGGGGTACCCTGACTGCTATTAGGTACCAAAATGAAATCTGCTGACCCGGTGTCAGACCATGTAATGCAGCAGTGGAACCTGGGTTCCTTCTGTGCATGATGACCCCCTCAGTCAGTAAAGCCAGTCTTCTATCATTAGCTCTTGCTCTGTACTATTTACCATTTTTGCCTTCCTTCTTTTGGTAATGTCTCTTATTTAATCAGCTGTAGTGCACATTCAAAACAGTTAATGTGTTATTATCCTGTAGCTTGTTTATAAGATTGATATATAAAGAAAAATGCAGCTGTCATAAAAATAACATTTTGAAATGTTATTTTTTAATCTTAAATTATTATTATTATTATTATTATTAATAATAATAATAATAATAATAATAATAATAATAATAATAATAATAATAATA
>JBAMHX010000006.1:8118339-8130642 GCA_037177515.1 Pseudomugil tenellus | reverse complement strand
GATACAATTCTACCTTTTCAAAGTAGATTTGACCAGAAAATGCACCATATCGCAAAGTGCAGGTCTACCAAATATAAGTCATAGCTGAACTAATTTCATTTTGTATTTTAATTATTTTGTTGTCACTCACTGTCTTCATCATTCATTCTATGAAGTCTGAATTGAGAGGCATGTCCACAGTTGCCTGATGTTTCAGACTGGTTTTCCACCTTTGGTAAAAAAAAATAAATAAATAAAATAGCTGCAAAAATAGCTCTGACCCATTGTGTTAATTGGGATTGTGATTTTCCACAATTTGTTGAAGATATTTTATAATGAAAAATGTATGCAATATGGAAGATTACTTAAAGAATTCAAAAAATCTTCTGAATCTACTTTATTCAGCTGATTAATGTAAGAGCTAAGCAGAAATATGTACTTATTTCAACATAGTTCTTGTATTTAAATATCCTGCAGTTTTCATTAACACATCCAGGTTGGTACAAGAGAGGTTGGTATGTTTTTGTTTGTTTTTTTTTTTTTGTTTGTTTTGTTTTTTATTTCTTTTCAAATTTATACTTGCAAAAACTAGGTATGGTGCCAAAATCAAATTCAAGTCACCTGCATACTACTTTTTTTGGTTTGCTTCATTAGATTCCCATTCTTATCCATATGACCCTAAAAATATACTGTAAACATGGAACAAACACTACAATATGACCATGACACTGTTTGGTTCATTGTCAAAGTATCAATGTATCTAATAGTTTGTACATGTAAAATGAATGTAGGATTATAAAATTGAGTTGAAATAACAATATGGACATAAATTAGATGCTTGGAGCAAGTCTTCGTTCTCCGAAGGCTTTTTTACTTTTTTGTTCTAATCATGTTTTTTTATTAGATTTTAATGTTTTACAGCATTTTGTGTCTTTTTAATTATTTAAACGTTACTTCGTTCTTTATGCATACAGTGCACAAGAAAATACAAATAAACACATTTGGCCATGCATCTAGAAGCATGAACTGATTTTGTAACGTATACATTTTAGCATGTTTACCACTGTTGCTATAAAATAACTAAACAATTTTATTTTGATTGTAAAATTCTTCAGATGTTACAATTATCTTAAAGAATAATTAAGCTTTTTAATTGGAAAAGTTTCACAGTTACGTGCTTTCGTACAAATCACAGGTTTTTACAGTAATTCTTGGACCTTTTTTGGATCATGGTAAGAAAACAGTTTGTAGCAGTGGGGGCATAATTAGTGATAGGCGTTGGACATGTCATACTCTGTTAGTCAGCTACACATTAATTCCTTTGTCATTTCTGCTTTTGGCATTTATTCAGATTGCACAACTGAAAGTCTGCATCTTTACTCAAATCGTACTTTTGCACAAGCTTGTTTTTCCTACCAGTACTCTATTATGGTATGGTAAATGTAAAACTGAATGAAAGCTACCTAGAAGTCTTTCCTGTGTGTTTGTACAGAGATTTCCTCTTAAGCCACATGAAAACAAATCACTGAATTTAGTTTAAAATAGACACGCTTCAATAATTAGTTGGATCCTAACACTGACTTGGACTGCAATTAGAGGAAACGCTGTGATGTTTTCTTTTTTCTTTCCCTTTAGCAACAAAGTGCATTAAAAAAATTCCATATGATGCCAAAAGGTAGACAACCGATTACTGTCAAAGAATGGTAAAGAATGGTCTCTGACATGATTAGTGTGTGTATATATGAGGAGTTTGCAGAAGGGTTTTCTCAACTTAGACTGATGATTTGGGGGTGGATGAAAGCTGCTTTGAGGATACAGTACATGCCTGGGAGGACTCTTCCTTCACCACCTTGCTTTTCTGATCTCCAATTTCCCCTCCTCCCTTTATCCCCCTCCTTCATTTCCTTCTCTTCTAACCTCTCTCATTCTCCTGCCACTCTGCTCTTGCTATCTCCTCATGCCTGCCTCTCCCCTCCCTCTGTTGTTTCCCTATCCAATTTTCTCTATACATCCAGTCCACTCATACTCTGTAACCTGTTTCCACAGCCACTCCTGTCTTCATGCATGTTCTCATCCATATGTACTGCTTGCTTTCCATCCTCTTCTACTTTTTATTCATTCTTTCCTGAGTCTACTTTACTACTTTGTGGCAGACAACCGTGAATGACTGCAAGATGCTTCAAAATAATCCTGTAGATTTAAGTAAACAGGCTTGAATCAGTTCAAATCTGGTATAGAATTTATATTAACATACATTAATCTTTTTTGTACAAAATGAACTATTATTATCTTAGTTTGCACAGCATTGTTTCAAATCTGCTCTAATATTCGATGCAAATGCGTAAATGTGGAGCACAGGGTTCAGGTGGAGGCCCAGAGCCATGTTGGGAAACATCCCTTCAGCCGTAACACATGGCACCAATGCAGATAGAAATGTTTATGCTTCTGTTGTTCTATCACGCAATAATAACTTTGAAAAGAAAAGAAAGAAAAAAAAAGTGTCAGGGAATGAACTATGAAGCTTGATGTTTTACAGTTCTGAAATAATAACTGACTTAGGTAATACCTTTGCAAACCCTATGCCCTCTGTAAAAATCAGCAGGTTTTATTTTGTAAATGTCTGCATGAACTGCGTTACATACTGTATGCATACACACACACACATTTATATATATATATATATATATATATTATATATATTTTATATATATAAAGGCTGTGTTGGTTTTGCTGCAGACCTTTATCATTACCATTACCTATCATCATACTGAATATAGAATATTCAGTCTTCAGATATACATCAAAGTGCTCTCTTGTTGTGAGGTATCTTAAGTAGGACTAAATTTCTGTGTTTTCGAGGTAAATTAGGACTGCTTTCAAACTAACAAATATGGCTGACTGAGATAAAATGCAGCACTGCCAAGCTCTGTTCACTCAGGGAACAAAGAAAAATAATGTTTAGTGTTGGAAGAAATGGTCACAGCATTTTAAATTCAATATTAAATGAAAAAGGCTACAAAAACCCCAATTTACCATTGATTCTATAAAATAAGCTATTTTATTTATTTATTATTGAGACATACTGTATATGGGCTGTATTTCAATCTTTTGTCTTGATTGTCAATTGCTCTTATTAGTTTTCAACTCTGAATAAACGGCTTTAACGCTGTAATTTTGAGATAGCGGTAGAAAAGACTCATTATCTCTTAACCTTAGCAAATTTGGTATAATTTTCAACTGTCTGACCTAAATCTGAACTGACATAATTATGAAAAATGAGCCAGTAATAAATTTACATTTACGTTTCTAAAACAGCCTTGTCTAACTTCACATATGTGATAAAGCTTGCATTTCTCCTAGGTGCCCTTGCCTATTGACCTCAAGTGTTAAATGCTCTGTAGTAATTCACTGTCTACTATTTGAAAACCCAGGGCAGCTTGTTTGCTATTGATTTTGTTTACAGGGCTTCTATATTTTATCTCTGCATATCAGAGCAATTGTTTCCAAGTGCTTGCATGAATCAATGCTTCCCTGGAACATGCTCTTGTGCAGCTCAATATCTCCAATTTATGTTTTAATTACAATGATCTAAGTGTTGAGAGCTTGGTCCTTATTGGACTTATTGCACATGGAATTCCACTGTCTACATGTGCAGTAAAGTCAGTAGTTTTGAAGGTATTCATCAGTTTGGATCTCAACTATACTGATTTGCTGTGATGGTGATGTAGCGTGAAGCTATAAGGTGGGTCCACCTTTTCCTGGCATGGTGAAAGCTAACTGATTACTTAGTGACATACTATGTGCTTGATGTGGGATTGGGAGAAAAGCATTTTCCTATTTACAGCACTGAAATGACTTTTGTGAAGCCACAAATGAAATAGCAAATAATGGCACATTTGATGACTTGCTAACAGTATTTTTCCAAGAATATAGCTACAGGGTTTTGACAACCTTATTTGGTCAAATGTGGCTCAAGCCTTGATTTTATTCCCCTAAGTGTTTGTTCCCTACTGTTTTTAGTTGACAGAACACTATATCATTTGATCACTTGCCATTAGAAGTGATTGCTTAATTCTGTACGCTGTATAAGCGACTTCTGGCAGGCCTGAAAGCCATAAATTTTATTGACATCTATAATTAAGGACAGATCAATAAAAGGCAGTTGATTTTACTTCTCCCCAGGACTATACTGGTTTGTGCACTTCTTTACGTTATTATGAAACAGAAAACAATTCATTTGAAAAGAAACATTAATTGAGATTAAACTCTCCCAACCACTCCTTAATTTGTTGTGGTTGTTTCATCATCAGCTATTTGCAGATGCTCCACACGTAACACTTTCAGAAAACAACAGAAAAAAATGGGCCCATAGTGCGTTGCTGTCAACTCTAAAGTTGATAGCTGTGTCTTTGCACACAGCAGGGAAGAATTCCTTTCTGTCAAACAACAGCTGGTGAAGACAACATGATGCGGAGGCCATGGACGAGTGAGCCATCAAATCTCCGTTTCTGACAGCATTTTGGCAAGCCACATTTCACTAAAGTCTGTCTAATTTTGCTCTGCTTTTATGGTGCATGAATCAATAATGATTGTGCTGTATTCTCACTTGAATGGCAGAATGGTATCCCCCCCACTCCATGTGGCAACATTCAAAAGCTGGCTTTGTGGAGCAGTGGATCAAGAATACCAAGAAATGAACATAAATGAATTAGATCATAGTTCCTCAGGGATTATGATTCATAACCGCCAAAATGTTGCTCACAGGAGGCATTGGTAACAACCAAATGAAACAAATAACTTTGTGCACTGTAAAACCTGGGCAGCTGTGGAAAGCAAAGTTGCACTATGACTGACGCGAGACTGTTATTGACATAAGTTCAAAGAACATCTATGTGAAGCAAATAATCTACAAGCTGTTTTGCAGTTGACCTGTAAACGTGTAACTTTCAAACCTCACCAGTCTTATCCAATATGTTCCATGTGCAGAATGTATTTGATCAAACAAGAAATTCACACGCATTCAAGTGACCTGCATTATTGAATCAAAGCTCAGCAACCCTGTATTCAGCTCCATCAGAGCTTAGTTCAAGTCCAAGCTGAGCTCTCATTCTCTTTTGCCTTATACCCTCTGAAAAGCCCAGTGATTAGAAGCAGGCATTAGCAACCTCTCTACCCATTCTCTATCCCGATTCCCAACAGGATCTTCATGAATCCCCAAAGCTTGGTCAGTTTATCAGCATCAGGGGATCAGGCAATCCCTCCCTCCCTCTTTAAACAGGGAGCCCAGTGTGTTTTTTGGCCTCTGGTGTAATCTCTTTGGCTGTCGACAGATCTAGCAAGGGGTTAGCTGTGATAACCGGATCATTCAGGTGGAGACAGTGGAGAGAAAAGTATTGTAAAAAGAAAAGGAATTCTACTGGATCAGTGGGGCTGCTTGTTTAAATCAGCAACAAATATGAATACAAAGCAATGAGACTTGCATAAAGTTATAAATTGGAGGTTATATTGACTTCCGACATTGGTGTGTTTTATATGAGAGAGTTTAGTATTTAGAATGACTGAGATAGTAACATTTCTAAGAATCATCTGCCTTTTTTCAGGCACACAGATGAAAGAATATCGAACACTTAACAGTTTAATCTATAAGTCAAATAATTGTTAGCTGGAAAAGAGAAAGGGTAAGACACTGCAGTCAAATGCAATAAGAACTGAAGCTTTTCCTAAAAGAAAAATAGTTATACACACGTTATTATAATGGAAATAATAGAAAATTCAATATCTGGCTATAAATTGACAAGGTAGCTTTTCTGAAGGAACTCTGACAGTACTGCGTTGACCTGTCTTGCTCCATGTTCGTTTTGCTGCATCCATAACAGTCTGACCTGGTGTCTTATTAAAATTGCTATCAACCATGGGGGAAAAGAAAAAAAACAACTGACAAGACATAAGTAGTGGAAAAAATGAAAAGGTGAAAGGTCATGCAAAGTAGAGCCACAGTATCAATTTTACGCTTGGATAACCAAATAACATCAAGCAACAGACACGCATAAGGCATTACTAACACCCCATCACACATGTTAGCATATATAGAAAGTTTTACAACATACTTGGTATGCATACTGCTAGCGTTTACAGACTCCCCCTTGCTCTTCTTTTTGTCTTTTTTTTTACTCCATCTCTCTGACACACACATGCTGAAAAGCAGCATGGTAGGCAGTGACACAAAGCTAATGCCTTGTCACACAGGCTGTCAGCAGATTAGCCAGTGGATTACACCCCAGCCATTAGATGTGCACGGAGCGAAAGGCCACAAACATGGCAAAGGGAGAAGAGAGTGAGGCATAATATGAAACTGGCATCAAAGTGGGCAAAAGGCAGCAGAAGGCATTCGAATAGCTAATTGAAGGTATGGAAGATTAAATCAGAAGATGAGATGAAGGCCAAATAATGCAGTGCCAGGCTAAGACTTTGAAGGGCAATGTGTATGAATGAGAAAAACATAAGGTCAAGTAAATTTGCTGTCCTGTCAATGGTTACCAGGATGTTACTTAGGTAGGACATCAAGGTAATAGAGATGATCAACAAAGGCACAAACATGGGAAATGTGAGCAAACGGCTTAGTGACATGAATGAGAGAACAGGACATGGAAAGTGTGTCGCATGTAAATGGATGGCAATTAAAAAAAAGAAATGTATGATTATGATGACAGATCCTAAAGAGAGCAAAAAGGTATTAAAACAGAATGAGAAGATTATTATAAGGAGGGAGAATCAGAGCAGAGGCTGAACAGATACAGCTAAAACAAGGAAATATTACTTAAATTATACGTTGGTTGCAACATTTGCTCTCACGTAAAAGTGTGAAATTCAATGAAACGTTTTGGTTCAGCTGGTCAAGACAATAGGATTTAGAAAAGCTGGAAATGTTTTCCTTAAAGTTGTGTTGACTTTTTTCAATTTTTTGCACTTTTTCACTTCAACTATTCGAGCGATCTCACATCTTCTCCTCTTTAGGTGGTTGGTACTTTCCAAAGCTACTCTGCAGATTTAGAAACATATAACTGCCTTTACCTATTTCGATTAAACAATGAGCTGGTATTTTTTTAAGAATGAAAGTAGACATGTCAGGTTGCACAGGGCCAATATGGATTTCTGATTGCTATTTAGAATGCAGAGAAGCTCAGAATGTACGAACATGCTGAACATAGCATATGTGTCCAACATGCTGATATGTCATGTGCTGGGAATGTCAAGTTGTCATTGAGAGTTAAAGGACTTTGTTTTCATGTATGCCAACAAGAACACGCTCATCATTTATGTATACGCATAGACGCATTTGTGTCTATGTTTGACAGCAAGACTGATATTATTCAGGACACTTTAGCAATTGAGTGTTTTGAATGTGTACTGTGGAATGAGTCTCAGATGTGCCAAAGTGAGATGTTGGGGGGCATCTTAATGTATGAATCCCCACAGTGCTGCTCAGACTATATATATTATGATTATTTTCTACATCTTTGCATTCTCCATATAAACATGCAATGATACAAAAAAAATCATGCTAATTTGTGTAAAAGAAATAATAAATAGGGGAAGACTATGCAAAAAAGGGGGAGATGAGGGGAAGTGACAGAAAGGAGGGCAAATGAGCTAAATGATGCAGTAACATATTGTATTAGTACCGTGGTAGGCATGCAATTCACAGCCTATCCATAGACATCTCTTATGGGACCCATTGTACCTTTTAAACTCCCTCTCAGTTAAAGCGGGCCCAGATGTAAGTCAAGGGGCTGCTTTGGATTAGCCAAAGAGAAAACTAATTTCCTTTGCCATTTTACGACCATTTAATTTGAAACAATTAAGATATTACGGCGCCATGGATTCACTACACAGACTGACAGCTGGGAGCAATCCCATAAACCCCTGAGCCAGTGAAGAAGACACCTTGCTAGTTTTTTTTTTTTTTTTTTTTTTTTTTTTCCTTTTTGCTACACTTGCTGCCTCTTCTTCCTTCTTCATCTCCTGTATGCTTTTCCATTACAGTATTTAGCTTAAGGCCCTGATCAGGTGAATGTGCTACCTATGCCTCAGCTGAGATCTCGCCACTATCGCCAATTACTTTAGCATCTCATAAAGGCACCAGTTGGCTGATGATAGAAAGCCTAATTTCCCAAGACTAAAGGGAAGAGGTGAGCACAGAGGATGTTTACCTTCTGGATAGCTTTTTGCATCACACCTTTTATTGAATTACTGAATTCATAGCGTACAACTGCATGACTCATCTTTAGATGATTGAACGAGAGGAAGGCTAAGTACAGGGTACAGCAAATGGTAGGCAGAGAGTCACAGATGTGGTAATGTTGACAACATGATAAAAGAGTGACTTTTAACATGAGTACACAAGTTGAAATTAGACAAACTTGCAAAATGCTTTTGTTTATTTCATATATTTTGAGAACACATGTTTTAAGGACTTTCCATGTCCTATATTTACTGCATTTAAGTAGCTCTGCCAACTCCCAAATTTCAATTGGTCGACGCTTTGTCAGCTTTCACCCATCAATTCCCCTCTTCCTCCTCCTCCCTTCCACACTGGCATAGAAGGGCATCGGAGGTGTGAAATTGATGAAGGTGTGCTTGTGAAAATGTCAGCAGGGGATCCTTGGCAGGAGAAAGACAGAAACTGTGTGTGTGAGTGTATTTTGGTGTGGAGCATGGGGGGTGGGGTGTGGGGTGACAGATAGGAGTGGCAAACACTCTTTTTCATGAACACTGAACTGTAAAATAGAGGACCCAGTGCAAACAATGGCCATGATCAATCGGCTATGGTGAGAGGTTTCTCATCAATGCCTGGTGCCCAAAACGCGCTGAGAGGGGGGAAACGATAATCGAGAGGAATGAAGGGAAACCAAGTGACATAAAGAGAGGCATACAGAAATGTACTATTAGTGCTATCACTGTTGGTTTGTAGAAAAGAGTTTAAAGGTGTGTGTAGAAAGTGGGTAAGTAAGTGAGCAAATATGATAAAATTGCACAACAACAGCCACTGATTTTACAGGGAGCATTTTATAAGGGAAGTGGAAAGAGCTGAGGAAACAGGAAGCACGTATGCACCAAATCTATAAGAGAAATTCTAATCGAGTGAAAAAAGAAAAAGGCAAGGAAAGAAAACAAGAGAATTCAATTCAATTCAACTTTATTTGTATAGCGCCATTTCATGACAATGTCGTCTCAAGGCACTTCATAGAGATCGGCCAATTAAAGAAAATTGGGAACCAGCAAGATTGCATCGAATCTTGACTTTGATCAAATCTCCCATCCTGAGCAAGCATGCGGTGACAGTGGGAAGGAAAACTCCCTTTTAACAGGGAGGGAAAACCTCCAGCAGAACCCAGCTCAGGTAAGGCAGCTATCTGCCTGGACTCACTGGGGTCAGAGAGGACAGGAAAGACAGATTAATTTACATTGCAGCTGCTATCCAGGAAGACCTGCAGATAAAGGAAAATAAGACGTAAGACCTGAAAAAAAGGAAGAAATGAGAAATAAGACTTGCAAAAAAAGCAGCAATAATAAAGAAGACCTTCAGAAACAAGAAAAATAGGTATTGATGCCAGAGAATGCCCATGATGCAAGAGAAGAAAAAGAAAAGAAGATTTTTTCCTTTTTCATCAAGGTACTAAAGTATTCTCAATACTCATTCTTGTGGTAGTTATGTCAACAGTTTTCCGACATAAACTTTTTGTAGGAAAAAGTACTTATCGCAAATCTGTTGGACAGAAGCCTCACATGATTGGCTTTTGCCCAGTCACGGAATTAACCCATAAACAAAGTCGGAAGTTGGCACTTTGTGTTTTCTAAATCCATTATTTACCTATTAAAACTAAGAGTACAAAGAAAAATAATGCAGACTTAATAATTCTTGCTTGAGGCAGAAAGCAGTATCTTGTCTGATAACCTTGAACCAGTAATATACTGCAAAGAGCACAAAATGTTTTTTGTTTTTTTTGTTTGTTTGTTTGTTTTTTTTTGGTATAGAAACATTTTTGCTTAACATATTCGTTAAAGAGGCCTGGATGGTGGTTTAATGGTTAGCACTGCAGCCTCACAGCATGAAGGTTGCTGGTTTGAGCCTTGGCTGGTACCGTGGCCTTTCTTATGCGCAATTTGTGTGTTTTACCATGTTAACGTGGGTTCTCTACTGGTTCTCTACTTCCTCCCGATTGGTCTTCCGGAATTGTCCTCAAGGAATTGTCCTTGTCTGTTTATGTTGTCCCTGCGATGCAACCTGTGCAGAGTGTCTTGCCCAATGATTTCTGGGATAGGCTCTAGCTACTGGCGACCTAGAATTGGATTAAGCTGTATGGCATATGAATGAATGATATTAGTTAAAGGATTATTATACAATCAAACTGTTGTTGATAAATAATTTATTGAAAGATCAACTTCTGAGCCTCCCTTTTACATTTCATGAGCCAATGGAGAAGCAAATGGTGCTAATGGGATGCTATTGGATATATACATCTTACAGTGAACTTATATATCACACAGATGCAAAAAAAACCCAGTGTAATTTGCTCTCTGCAATCTCCCCACTTTTTCTCAGTAGTGTAATCACAGTATTGATAGCCATGTGCTCTTTGTTCATCACTTAACACATATTCACATAGGAATTTGAGTTGTTTCAGTAGACAGATGCCCTGTGCCAGGTTCCACAGACTGACTGTCAAGCTAGAATTGACGCAGTCTGTCTAAACCTTTTTTCCCTGACTGCCTTTATCTTTCTTATTGTGTATGTGCAGAGGCCGTTTTGCACCATGGCTGGTCGTGCCATCCCGGTTGATCTGTTAATGGACCTAATTGCTTTTCAGCTCATTGCACCCCAGGCTAGCACTAAACTAAATCAAACCGAGGTCCAATCCATGGGCCACATCGCAAATCTGATTCTGGTTGACATCATAATAAGGTGATATTGACTACTCATGACTCAGCGGTTTCAAGAAAGATGAGTAAGCATGTAGTTCCTATCATAGTGTTCCCTGCGACAGACAGAACTTCTCAGGTCATACTCGTGTTAATGCTACATGTCCTTATGAGTGGGGCTTTTTTGTATTGTCATATATTCTCTGATGTTCTCTGGAGCAGGTGGTATTTCGTGCATTGTAATATATGAATTATTGAATTAAAAAGAAAAAGATTCTTCTTTCCTTACTGTTGTTGCTTTGCTTTTTCTTTACATATGGTGCATCAACTCAAACGTGCATATCAAACACAAGCTTCCAGGAAGCTCCTCTTACAGCATCAATAACAATGTTTAATCTGTTGCTTTAAGTCACTTTAGCTTTACTTATCCTGGTGCAACACTGCAAAGGTTCAGTGTGCATTTAAGAATTCATGTGTCAGTGCTTTCCTCACTGGTTTGAAGTTGGCGAGACCAGCTAAAAAATATTTGTCATGTACAATGTATGGAGATTTGTTTTATTAATAATTTAATAAATAAACACAACATTAAACAAATAAATACAACATTTTGAAATAAATATATGACCATGTTTTTATTTCATAATGCCCTTTTCCACAATGGCTTATTTATTTCATAATGTTGTTCTTCAGATAAATGACTTGCTCTGTCAATCAATCTGTCAATCTAGTGGGTTGGACTAGTGGCTTTTTTTTAGAGTGTTATTTTTTTATTTATTTTTTTATTGAAGTTCCATATTTTAACACTTTCCATTGTAAAAGCCATTACAGTAAATGTTTTTCTCCTTGGACTACAAATACACTTTTGTCTGTTTTTTTTTTTTTTTTTTGTAACAGCAACATGAACATCCTCATCCACCCAGTTCCCCATCATATGGCACACAATCCCTACATGTTAACAGACAATAATAACATAAAAAGAAAATTAAATAAATAATAAAATTAAAAATAAAATTAAAAAAAGTAACAATAATAATAATAATAATAATGACAATGATAACTAAGAATAAGAATCCATAAAAAACAAGCATTAATAGAAGATAAAAAGAATAGAAATAAACAAATACAGAAAATAAAATAAATAAGAGGCAGCAGGAACTGGTACTGGGAACTCAAAGGGCGATCTCAGCTTACGTCTCAGTGATCGTACAAGATGAGCTGTTGACAAAGGATAGAAAGGGATTCCAAATCTTCCCAAAAGTGTCACCAGCTCCAGATATAGTCAGTCTAATCTTTTCCAGTTTCAGAAAGTAAAGCACATAAAGGTAAAGGGTAAAGGTTTGGCTGTGGCAAGGAAATGTTCTGCCTACTGCCCTTCATCAGTTCTGAAAACAGTTGTTCAAAGCT